>NEWO01002931.1:7614-19219 GCA_003013225.1 Phalaenopsis aphrodite
GAATCGAGAAAGAGTTGATCGTGCTTGCCCAAGAAAGAAATAAGAGAAGCATGTCAATAAAAGAATGAGAATTTGGACCATGAAGGACATGAACACATTGTTGACGTATGAAGACAAAAACCTCTCGATCATAATGGAGAGTTGACTTATTCCTCGGCAGAGTCGCCAGAAATTCTCGGTCGCTAAATTCTCTTTCTTGAAAATTTTTTTTGGATTTAATTTAAAGTTGATACACCGAAAATATATGTATTTTTAGACCCATATTTTATACTTATTTTGGTGATATTGCTCTTTAATGGAAGGTATTTTGATGTTTTCTTGCAGGTTGTTGATTTTTAGGACTTAAAGCAAAAAGAAAACAAAAAGGATGGAATATAATTTCAAAATGATTTTTTTGAAGAAATACTCAGTGCCGACAGCGCATACCGCGCAGAACAACAGAGCAGAGTGAGAATTTTACTCAGCACCGACGGTGCCAGAAGAGCACCGACAACATCTTTAAATAGAGAGCAGTGAATTAAATTGTGGGACACTGGCATCGACGACGCCAGAAGGGCGTCGACGACACCAATGTCGGTTTAGCCCCTCTTTCCAGAAGATTCAACGTATTTGTACAAATTTTTAAGAGATTTTGGAGGCACCTCTTGGAGAACCGACCCTAGGCTTTATTTGCAGCTAAAATTTATCAGGAAATTTACTCTTTGACTCCTTCACTCCTTCACTCCTTCACTCCTTCACTCCTTCACATTCCTTTTCGCTCCATAATGTTCCACCACACTCCTTTTTTGCCATTCTTCAAAATCCATTTTCATTCCACCACCACATTGAATTCAATTAGTGAGTTTTCTCTTACAATTTAGAGTTTATGTGGTGAGATTAAGTGTGAAACTTTTTGTAAAAGTGTCGAAGAAGGGAAAAAGTGAGAGATATCTTCTTCCTGCATTTCTAAGGAAAGGCTATAAGGGATTTGCTTTGAGAAAGAGTTTCAGATAAGTGTTGTTTATTTATTAGTGTTGTATGAACTTTCTTTTAAATATGAAATTTGTGCTTTGTTGTATCTTTCTCATGAAGTCTATGTAGTTTCCTCTATTTTTCTCTCTACTCTGAGATATGGTGAAATGAAGAGATAACATGGATGAGTCAATATTAAAATATAAAATAAATTGTGATGATTTTTTAATTTCAAACTTAATTTACTTTTTGATCTGGCCAATTGAATTGTTAAAATGTGTTGTGAAACATATGATCTGAGAAATGGAGTATGAGTTCTACAACATAGTGAGGATCACATCTGATTTCATTGAGGAGAAATTCGTTCATGGAATTAAGTACAAATAAATAGGGAAATATTCTTTGTTGGGTGTAGAATTAGAGAAACTTTAGGGTGACAAACTAAAATCCCCAATTCGGTCTTAGTGTTTAAAAGCTAAAGAGAGAGTTAGCCTTTAGGTGAAGGGAAGTGGGAGCTCTCGAGTGGGAGCCGGTATCCTCCTAGCCTAGCCACGGATTTAAAGACTAAACCTGAGATTAGCTAATGATTTTCTATGCACTGTATCAGGGTAAAGAATTAAAATTGCTCCTATTTAGCACAATACATATTGTAAACATTTATCACACTCATTTAACCAAAACCTCATTGTAGTGGGAAGGATGCTTTTTCACATAAGAAATCTTCATTACATAAACATAGTTAGTAAATTAGTAGTTACAATTTAAATGTTGCATTTCTGTCTTGCTAATAGTTAAATAATTTAATTTTTATCTCAACATTTAAAGTTAGTGACAGTAATCTCATTTAACTTTTTATGAATTTCCTAGTAAAATTTATCATTGAAAATTTAAACATTCCCTGTAGGATCGATATTTGGGGCTTAAATAGAAAGTTCGTTATGACCTTATAACAACACATATACTTGCGTAGAATCTCACTAATATCTTCCTATACTTATATATATCTTACACAACTTACTTTTAGTACACGACTCAAGTTTTTGGCGCCGTAGTGGAGTCAACTTCATAAATCCTTACATATAAAAAATCGGGATCTAGTTTTTGGCTTAGTAGTCGAGGAAGGTAGCAGATAAATTAAATAGTTTTGATAAATTAAGAAATTTAAAGATAATATATATACCATAAAAGCACAAAAAAAATATAAAAATTCAAAAATCTAAAAAGAAATATATTTTTATTTAAATGTGTTTATTTTTTAAAATTTTAATTCACTTACTTTATTTGTTTATGCAAAATATTGGATCTGAAGGTATAGTACCTTACGATTCAGAATTAGAATGTACTATTAGAAAATTTTGAAAAAAATAATAAGAAATTAAAAATTTAAAAGAAATGGTACAGAAATTAGATAATCAAATAAATGAGAATCGACAAAGAGCTTTAAAAGATTATGTAAATCCGATAGCAGATGCACTTCACTTGACTATTGAAAATTCTGATGTTATTGCTAATTCATTTGAGCTTAATCCTGCTATTATCCAAATGTTACAAAATAATCAGTTTGGAGGATCACCTAATGAAGATCCTAACTTACATCTTGCTAGTTTTCTTTAAATTTGTGCTACATTTAAATATGATGGAGTGTCTAATGATACTATTAGGCTTAGACTTTTTCCTTTTTCATTAAGGGATAAAGCCAAGGCTTGGTTAAATTCATTAGCACCTGGATCTATTAGAACTTGGGGAGAACTATCACAAAAATTCTTGGCTAAATATTTTCCATCCTCGAAAACCGCTAAGCTTAGAAATGATATTACATCTTTTTGTAAGTTTGAAGGGGAATCAATATATGAAGCCTAGGAAAGATTTAAAGATCTTTTTAGAAAATGTCCACACCATGCTTTACTAGATTGGTTAATAATTTAAATATTTTACAATGAATTAGTAGGATTACTTAGATCTATTATATATGCTGATGCGGGTGGATCATTAATGTGAAAACCTTTTGATGAAACATTTTCTTTAATTGAAGAAATGGCTACTACCAATTTTTTATGGCCCTTTGAAAAGGTAAATCCTAAGAGAGTAGCAAGTATTCATGATTCCGATGTAATGTCTATTTTGGCATCTCAAATTGCTGCTGTTTCTAAAAAGATTGATCAAATGGGAGTGAATAATTCTCAAATACCCCCAGTATTAGAGGAAAATTCACTAGGACAGATTATTGATGTTCAATCATCTTGTGAAACTTTAAGCACTATAAATAATTGAAATAACAATCCCTATTCTAACTATTTTAACCCTGGATGGAAAAACCACCCTAGTTTTAGTTAAAATAATTATAACAATTTGTTGAATCCAACCGGAAATCTGATTAATCAAGGAAATCCTAATTATTGACCTTATCATCCTCTGAGATTTAACTCCAACCCTAACCCACAATTTAAAGAAAAGAAGTTGACGATGGAAGAGGTGATGTTGAATATGGGAAATCAAATACAAAATCAAGGGGCTGCTATTAGAAATATTAAAAATCAGTTATGACATATTGCTACTGCACTTAGTAACAGAACTTCTAAAATTCTTCTGAGTACTGTGGAAGTTAATCCAAAAGATCAAAATAAAGAGAAAATTAAAGCTATTCAATTACAAAGTGGAAAAGAAGTTGAAACAGAGATCAAAAGAGAAACAAAAGTTGATGAAGAGCAGGAAGAAATAGAAAATGATCAACATGAAAATGAACAAACACAGGTTCCTTTGGAAAAATCATTACCTTCGTTTCCTCAAAGACTGAAATAGAAGAGTAAAGATAAACAATTTACAAGATTTTTAGAAATCCTTAAGAAGTTAACGATAAATATTCCTTTTGTTGAAGTTTTG
Source organism: Phalaenopsis aphrodite (assembly GCA_003013225.1). NCBI lineage: Eukaryota > Viridiplantae > Streptophyta > Magnoliopsida > Asparagales > Orchidaceae > Phalaenopsis > Phalaenopsis aphrodite. The sequence goes on from NEWO01002931.1 coordinate 11,446, forward strand.
GAACAAATGCCAAGTTATGTGAAATTTATGAAGGATGTACTAAATAAGAAAAGGAAGTTTACAGATCATGGACTGTTGCACTCAGTGAAGAGTGTAGTGCTATGGTTCAGAAAAAGCTTCCTAAAAAATTAAAAAATTCTGGTAGCTTTAATATACCTTATGCAATGGTGAAAATTTTAATGAAAAAGCATTATGTGATTTAGGTGCGAGTATCAATCTTATGCCTTTATCGATCTTCAAACATTTAGATTTGGGAGAAATTTCCCCTACTACTGTAAGTTTTCAGTTAGCTAATCGATCAATAACTTATCTAAAAGAAGTTAAAGAGGATGTACTAGTAAAAGTGGATAAATTTATTTTCCCTGTAGACTTTATAGTATTGGATAAGGAAGAAGATAAAGAGATTCCTATTATTTTAGGAAGACCATTTCTTGCAANAATTATTGACCTTATCATCCTTTGAGATTTAACTCCAACCCTAACCCACAAGTTAAGGAAAAGAAGTTGACGGTGGAAGAGGTGATGTTGAATGTGGGAAATCAAATACAAAATTAAGGGGCTGCTATTAGAAATATTGAAAATAAGTTATGACATATTGCTACTGCACTTAGTAACAGACCTTCTAAAATTCTTCTGAGTACTGTGAAAGTTAATCCAAAAGATCAAAATAAAGAGAAAATTAAAGCTATTCAATTACGTAGTGGAAAAGAAGTTGAAACAGGGATCCAAAGAGAAACTAAAGTTGATGAAGAGCAGGAAGAAATGAAAAATGATCAACATGAAAATGAACAAACACAGGTTCCTTTGGAAAAAAATCATTACCTCCGTTTCCTCAAAGACTGAAATAGAACAATAAAGATAAACAATTTACAAAATTTTTAGAAATCCTTAAGTAGTTAACGATCAATATTCCTTTTGTTGAAGCTTTGGAACAAATGCGAAGTTATGTGAAATTTATGAAGGATGTACTAAATAAGAAAAGGAAGTTTACAGATTATGGACTATTGCACTCAGTGAAGAGTGTAGTGCTATGGTTCAGAAAAAGCTTCTTGAAAAATTAAAAAATCCTGGTAGCTTTACTATACCTTATGCAATTGGTGAAAATTTTTATGGAAAAGCTTTATGTGATTTAGGTGCGAGTATTAATCTTATGCCTTTATCGATCTTCAAAAATTTAGATTTGGGAGAAATTTCCCCTACTACTGTAAGTTTTTAGTTAGCTAATCGATCAATAACTTATCTAAAAGAAGTTAAAGAGGATGTACTAGTAAAAGTGGATAAATTTATTTTCCCTGTAGACTTTATAGTATTGGATATGGAGGAAGATAAAGAGATTCCTATTATTTTAGGAAGACCATTTCTTGCAACAGGAAGAGTTGTACTAGATGTGCAAAAAGGAGAATTAATAATGAGAGTTAACGTTCAAGAAGTGAAATTTAAGGTAGTAAAAGCTATGAAATATCATACAATAGAAAAAGATAATGAATGTTTCAGGATGGAAGTAGCTGATTATCTGAGTAGTGAACTGTTTAAAAATAAGTTCAAAAATAAATTAAAGCAAGGAGAAATTTTTGAGAATGAAGATGACATGAAAGAAGAAGATTTGGATTTCATGGCAAATTTGAAATGTTAGACATGTTGGAAAACGATAATAAAAATCTTATTACTTCAAGTATTAAACCACCTGAACTTGAATTAAAGATATTACCTGCCCATTTAAAGTATGTATTTTTAGGAGAGGCATCTACATTGCCTGTTTATATATCTTCTAAGTTAACTGAATTTCAAGAACAGAAGTTGATAGAAATGTTAAAAAAGTATAAAAAGGTTTTTGGATGAACTTTAGCAGATATTAAAGAAATTAGTCCTTCATTTTCTCCTTATAGATTTTAGCATTTTTGTAAGATTCATTTATTATTTCATCAAGCTCATTTAATGGCAATAATCATTTCTCTTTGGCATATTTCAAATTATAATTAAACTATTTTATGGCTCAATAAGCTTTATTCTTTATTTCAACTAATAAATGACGTTCTTTTCCATATATGAGTAAGGTGACATTCCTATAGGAATTTTATAAGCAGTCTTATATGCCCATAATGCACTATCTAACCTGACACACCAATCTTTTTAGTTTAGATTAATAGTTCTTTCCAATATTCTTTTAATATCACAATTAGATACTTCTGCTAGACCACTAGTCTAAGGATGATAAGTTGTGGCAATTTTGTACTTAATTCCAAACTTTTGAGTTAATGTTTGAATCATTCTATTCTTAAAATGACTTCCCCCATCTGCAATAATTGCTCTCGATATTCCAAATCTAGAAAAATATTTTGCCTTAAAAATTTTGCAACACTCTTAGCATCGCAACGGGGTAAATCAATAACTTCAATCCATTTAGAAACATAATCCACGACTAGCAAAATATAAATTTTTCCAAACGATGGTATAGAGGGTCCTATAAAATCTAAACCTCAAACATAAAAAATTTTAACTTCCAAAGGAAAATTTAAGGGCATTTCATTTCTATAAGGAATATTTCCTACTCTCTGACATTAATCACAAGTTTTTATATAATTAATATCAACCCTAAATAAAGTAGGCAAATAAAATCCATATTGTAAAACTTTAAATGCAGTTTTATCATCCCTAAAATGTCCCCCAAAATCTGATTTACGAAAATTTTGCATAATTTTTAGGGTTTCTTCAATTGGTACACATCTTTGAATAACAAAGTCCTTACATTGCTTGTATAAACAAGGGTCGTTCTAAAAGTAAAATTTTGAATTGTGAGAGAACATTTTTATTTGATGGTTATCTAATCCGGAGGGTAAAATATTACTATCTAGTTAACTATATCAGCATACGAAAGAATTTGCCATTCATTAAAGCATATAGTTGTTCATCAAGAAAATTTTCATTTATTTCATCATTATAGTTAGCATTGTTTTCATGTTTAAGCCTTGAAAAATGGTTAGTTATCTGATTATCAGTATCCTTCCTATCCACGACATTAACATGAAATTCTTGCATTAGAAGGAACCATCTAATTAATTGTGGTTTTGCATCCTTCTTTATCATTAAATATTTAATAACATAATGATCTTTATGCACAATACATTTTGATCGCATAATATAAGGTCTAAATTTATCAAAAGATACACTATAGCCAATAATTCCTTTTCAATAGTGGTGTAATTAATTTGAGCTTCATTAATTTTATCATATGCTTATAGAACCCAACATGTCTCAAAAAACATCTCACCCCTCTTATAGACGCAAGAGGTGGTATTTCAATAATAACTTGAATTTTTGTTGGATCTGCTTCCATGTTATTTTCAAAAATCTTATGTCCTAATACAATTCCTCATACAACCATAAATTGAAATTTTTTCAAATTGAGAACAAAACTTGTTTTTTCACAGTATTTTAGAACTCCTATTAAGTGATCTAAACATGATATTAAAGAGGCTCTCAAAACTGAGAAATCATCCATAAAAAATTCAATTATTTTCTCAATTAAATTACAGAAAATTTACATCATACATCCTTGAAAACTTGCAGGTGCATTGCTTAATCTAAATGACATTCTTCTAAAAGCAAAAGTCCTATATGGACTAGTAAATGTTGTCTTCTCTTGATCCTCAGGAGCTATGGGTATTTTGTGGTATCCAAAATATTCATCCAAAAAGAAGAAATAATGATGCCCCGTATGTATATCCAACATTTTGTCTAGAAATGGTAGGGGAAAATGATCTTTTCTAGTAGCTAGGTTTAATTTTGTATAATTAGTACAAATTCACCACTGAGATATTTATCTTATAGGAATTAGTTCATTCCCTTTGTTAATAATTACGGTCACTCCTGCTTTCTTAGGAACACAATGAATAAGATTAACCCTAAAATCATAAAAAATAGGATAGATAATTCCAACATCCAACCACTTCAAAATTTTTTTCTTAACAACTTCTTTCATTATAGGTTTCAAACTCCTTTGAGGATAAGCCTTAAGCTTATGATTTTCTTCCATTAAAATTCTATGCATATGGATTGCAGGGCTAATTCTATTAATATCAACTAATGTCCATCCAAAGGCTTTCTTATGATTTTTTAATATCTCTAATAATTTCTCTTCTTATTCTGCAATCAAGTTTAAGGATATTATAACTACTAATGTAGATGAGTTCCCCAAAAATACATATTTTAAATGAGTTGGGATCACTTTCATTTTAAGTTAATGAGGTTTTTCTATTAAAGGAATTAGAGTTTTACTATTACAGTAATATCTAAAATTTTAAAATTTTCCTGATCATTATTTGAATCCTCAGTAATAATCTCATTTGATTTGTCTTCAAAATCAATTTTATTTTCACACTTCAGTTCTTTTTGATCTATTATGGCTTCACATCTTTCTTGGAAATGATTAATAATCATATAATAAAAAATATCCATTATATAGCATTTACCATATTTTCCTTTATCAGGATACTTCATTAATTTAGGCACATTAAATGTAACTTCATGGTCATTAACTCTCATGGTTAATTCTCTTTTCTGCACATTTATCATCTCTCGTTCGGTTGCAAGGAATGGTCTCCCCAATATGATAGGTATTTCTTTATATTTTTCCTTATCTAACACAATGAAATCAACAGGGAAGATAAATTTATGCACTTTAACCAATAAATCATCTATAACCCCCTTATGATAGGTGATAGATCGATAAACTAACTCTAGGGTTACACTAGTGGGAGAAATATCTCCTAAACCTAACCTTCTAAAAATAGATAATGGCATGAGATTAATGCTAGCTCCTAAATAACATAAAGATTTTCCAAAAAAATTTTTTCCAATCGCACAAGGTATTGTGAAGCAACTAGGATTTTTAAGTTGTTAAGGAAACTTTTTTTTGAATTATTTCACTACATGCTTCACTAAGTGCAACTGTTTCATAATCTTCAAACTTCCTCTTCTTGTTTAAAATTTCTTTCATAAATTTAACATAACTTGGTATCTGTTCCAAAGCTTCTAGAAAAATGAATATTAATTATATGATTTTTAAATATCTAAAAAAATTCAAAAATTGTTGATCCAACTTTTGCTTCCAATGTCTTTTGAGGAAAAGGAGGTGGTGGTCTTTCTAAATTAATTTTAATGGGAGAGATAGGTTTTTCTACTTCCTTAGGAATAGTTTCTTCAGGTTTTTCAATTTATTTATTTTCTCCCTCAAATTCAATCTCTTTTTGAACTCCAACATTTAATTCTCTTCTATTCCTAAGTTGGACAACTTTAACTTGGTCATGTTCTTTGTTTTCATCTTTAGGATTGATTTCAAAATTGCTAGAAAGTGTTACTTGAGGCCTATTACTAAGTACATTAACAATTTGTCTTAGTTGATTCTCAATGTTTTGAATAGCAGCACTTTGACTTCGTAATTGATTTCCCATCTGTAACACCACTTTTTCTATAGACAACTTCTTCTCAATAATTTGTTGGTTACTTCTAAATCTAGGAGCATACATAGGTATATAGTTATCACTACATTGGTTGTTCCAATTTTCCAATGGGCTTACTTGATTGTTCCCCCATTATTGACTTCCACCATTATAATTATTATTCTAGTTAAAATTGGGATGGTTTTTACAACTTGGGTTGTAATAGTTAGATTATGGTTTATTGGTTCTATTATTAATAAAATTTAAAGGTTCTAATGAGGTTTGAGAATTGATCATCCATCCAAATGAATTCTCTTCAATTACATGGGGTGTTTGAGAAAAAATATTCAAATTTGGTCTATTTTCCAAGATAATGCCGTGACATGAGATGAAACCATCAAAATTGCGTCATTTTCATGAATATTGGCTACTTTGATTTGATTTACCTTCTTAGAAAGCCATTGAAAATTTTTCATAGCCATGTCTTCAATCAATGTATATGCTTTATCAAATGGTTTTGACATTAATGAACCGCCAGTATCAGCGTTCATGATAGATCTAAGGGATCCTACTAACCCATTATAAAAAGTTTAAATGATTAACTAGTCTCACAAAGCATGACGTGGGCACTTTCTAATGAGTTACTTAAATCTTTTCTAAGATTTGTATAGTAAATCTTCTTCATTCCGAGTAAAAGAAGTACTATCATTTATGTGTTTAGCAGTATTTGAAGGTGGAAAATACTTAGCTAGGAATTTATGTGCTAAATCCTCCCAAGTTTTAATAAATCCAGGTTATAATGAGTTTAACAACATCTTGGCTTTATCACTTAAGGAAAAATGAAAAATATCTAAGTCTGACATTGTCGTTTGATACACCCTCGTATTTAAATGTAGCACACAGTTCTAAAAAACTTGCTAAATATAAATTTGGATCCACATTTGGGCATTCCAACAAACTGATTATTTTGTTCAATTTGTATAATGATAGGTTTAAGTTCAAATGAGTTAGCCGCTATAACAAGAGTTTGTATATTTAAATGAATTTCATTTATTGTAGGATTTGTGTAGTCCCTCAAAGGTCTTTGTATGTTATGATGTTCACTTTCAACAATTTGATTATCAATGCTATTTTGTAACATGTTCACCATTTCTTTGAATTCATGAAGTCCTTTTTTTTCTAATTTTTTATTATCATTTGCTCAAATTCAGAATCTTAAGGCACTAAAACTTTATCCCAAATGAAAGATAAAATTTTATAGAATCAAAATACTCCTAAAATATTTTTAATTTTTGGTTTTTTAATTAATTAATTTTTTTTAAAATGAAAAAAGTACTGAAATTAATTTTTAGTTCTCCTAAAATAAATCAGCGCAGATATTTATACTCCAAAAGATTGCCCAAAACTTGGCCCAAATTATATATAGTGGCTAGTGTGAATAAATAAAATGATTTAGAAAAGAATAATAAGAATTCAGACTAGGGATACTATACAAGTATACGTATCATTGCAAATAATTTAAAACTTTCTTTAAAAATCGCAGGATCGAACCGACAGGAAATCTGTAATTTTTTAATAATGATTTAGAAAAAATTCTATCTAATTTGGAGATAAAAATGATAAGAGAATGGTGTCGAAATATTAATAATAATTAAAACTAAATTTATGTGCAGTCTAAGTTTAAGCAAAAAGTAAGAATAAAGTTTAAATGACTAATTAATTTTAAAAGGGTTCAAATATTAAGAAAAGAACTTTATCCTTGCAAAGAGTTCTTAGTCAGTGTAGGATTTGATTGATTAAAATTTTAAAATGATCTATTGTGACAAATAGGAGTAGATCTATTCTTTAGCCCCTCTCGGTGCTAGCAAAGAACATTGGCTAACTTTAAGTTTATTCCAGCTTGTGTAGTTGTGCTAAGTAGAATCTAGTCTCTCACTTCTAGATTACCTACTGTGCTCTTTCTATAGGACATACTAGAGATCCTTAGACCCAAAATCAAGATCAAATTAACAAAATAATATAGCCTGTTACCCTAGAAACATCAATTCCATGCCCATTAAAACTTATCTTCCTATCTATTTGCATCCACCCTTAGACAATTGTAATGGCTCTATCAAAAGTTAAGTGTGGTACTCACTAGTTGGTGAAATCATAGCCCTTCTGGGTCATTATGTTTCACAACAAATTTTAACATCATAAATGGCAAGTTCATTATGCCAACAAAGAATTGGTGAAAATACCATCACAATATTCTAAAATAAAAAGAAATTATTAAATCATTCTCATCCCACAAGATTAGCTCTTATATGCAAGGAGAAAGAAAGAGAAGCTACTTA
>NEWO01002933.1:0-13876 GCA_003013225.1 Phalaenopsis aphrodite
ATTAAACTTTCAAACAATAATGTTAATAAAATTATTTGAAAAAATGATTACTATAGAAAATAAATTAAAAAATATGGAAGAAAGAACGTTAGGAATAGTTACTCAAACAAATTTAAAAAATCTTTCAGAAAAAGTTATTCATGGAAAAGATATAGTACCTTATAAACCTATAAGTTATAAAATATGGTAAACAAACAAGGACTGCTTACCTTATTTAAGAAAAAACTATAATTTTGATAAAAAAATATAAAAAAATAATAGATATAAAATCTCAACTAGATAAATTTAATAATGAAAAGATAAATTTAATTAATATAAAAAAAGAAAATGTATGAAAATCATATAATATCTAAATCATCAATAATACGAACATTGGCTGAACAAAAAGTAAGTTGTGTATCTGATTTAGACCAAAAGAGTTTAACAATAATAATAAAAGAAAGTTGAGAACAAATTAGACAACAAAAAATGTCTCAGATGCATGAAGAATTACTTAGAGCAGTTGATAGGTGAAAATTAGAAAGATAATCTAACATTGTGAACATCTTTTTGAATTAGGAAAAGAAATTATGACTAAAGAATGTATTTATTGTAGTTATTACCCAGATAAAAATCATTGATATCGTTGTCAATTATGTCTTATGGAAATATATCATTTATACTAAAAGAAAAACCATAACCATAATCATAGAGATTTTGTGAAACCAAAAGAAGGAATAGATATTTCCACAACATTACAAAAAAAAAAATTTGAATTAGAAAAAATACAAATAAATAATGAAAAAATATTATTTAGAATAGAAAAATTAGAAGAACAACATAAAAATAAAAATAAAAATTCAACAAAAAATGCTTCAAACATATAAAAAAGATAAATAAAAAAATATATTTAAAGTTAAAAAAATAACAATGGCAATAAAAAAGAAAAAAAATAACCACATCATCAGAAAGTGAAAAATCTTCTGAGAAAAATATTAATTCAGATTCAGAAGATATAGAATAAATAAATAAAATAGATTTAAATAAAGTAGATTTTACTACTGAAATAATGTTATCAAATAATTATCAAAATTATTCAACCTCTCTAATAATGGTAAATGCAAATATAATTTTAGAAGATAAAAGTCAAATAATGGTACCTGCATTAATAGATAGTGGAAGTACTATGTCAGAAATAACAACAAATTTATTACCAAAAAAATCTACCAAATATCATTCAACAAATATAACTATATATTTAGTAGGAAATCACACTTTAAATTTCAGTCAATGCTTAAAAAATAGTTATATTCAATTCTTTATTAAACATGAAACTTTTGAATAAATTGATAAATATAATCTACCACAAATTTTAGTTCATGAAGCAAAAAAATAAGGAATTTATATTACGACTTAACTTTATTTTAAGCATGGATGGACAAAGATATATAAATAAAAAAATTTTAACTAAAAGTAAAAATACTTCAGTTATTGACACTAATAAACATCCGAGTTATACTGAGAAACGTGGTGGGTTACCAAAATGGGAAGTAAAAAATTCAGAAACAAAAAATTTAGACATAGAAGTCTCAGATTATTTAAACTCATGTTACAAACAAGAAACTATTTCCACATACCAAATTCCAAAGACATTAAAAAAATATTTCAATTAGCAGAAAAAATTCAAATAATAGGAGAAAATCCTTTAAAACATTGAGCGAAAAATAAAGAATGAGCAAATATCCCAATAATAAATGAAAACTTAGTTATAAGAACGAAAGAATAAGCATATAGTCCTCTAGACAAAGAAGAATTTAAAATTCAAATAAAAGAGTTAAAAGATTTATGACTAATTAGACCAACAAATTTTGAACATAGATCAGCTTCATTTATAGTACAATTTCATTTACAATAAGAAACTATGCAGAAATTCCAAGAGGAAAAGCTAGAATGGTTATTAATTATAAACGATTGAATGATAGTACAGAAGATGATGGATATAAAATGCCCGATAAAGATATGTTAATAAACATAATACAACAACAACAACAAAGCCTTAATCCCACTACGTGGGGTCGGCTACATGAATCCTTTTTCTCCATTTTGTCCTATTTAGTGTCATATTTTCATTTAGTTCTAGTAAATTAAGTATATTTTTAATACAATAAGCCCAAGTCTTCCTAGGTCTACCTCTGCCTTTCTTAATATAAGTCGAATCTAAAACATCTACACTCCTAATCGGATTATTAGATGGTCAACGTTTAATGTGACCAAACCATCTTAGACGACTTTCTCTAATTATGTCCGTCAAAAGAGCTACACCAACCCTATCACGAATATATTCATTTCGCATTTTGTCTATAAGTGTAAAGCCACTCATCCACCTAATCATTCTCATCTCAGCAACACTTAACTTATTATCATGCTTCCCTTTTAAAGACCAGCATTCAACGCCATTAGCATTGCAGGTCTCACCACCGTCTTATAAAATTTTCCTTTCAATCTAAGCGGTACTTTTCTATCACTCAAAAGGCCCAAAGCATTCCTTCACTTCAAACAACTTGAATTCTACTATTAACATGCTCATCCATATCCTCATCTATATCACCATCACTTTGAACAACGAACCCAAGATATCTAAAATGTTCACACCTTTTAATAATTTGATCACCCAAAGTCACATTTCTGTCACTAGAGTTACTACTACTAAAGTTACATTCCATATATTTAGTTTTAGTTCTACTTAAATGAAGGCCTTTAGACTCCAATGTAGTACCTCCATAATTCAAGTTTTTCATGGGCTTTTTCTCTCATTTTATCCACGAGAAGGATATCATCAGCAAAAAGCATACAACAAGGTACATCCTCCTGTAGATGTCCAGTAAGACCATCCATAACTAAAGCAAAAAAATATGGGTTTAAAGTCGATCCCTGATGTAATCCAACAGAAATAGGAAAATATTTGGTTAATCCTCCTTCAGTTTGAACACAAGTAACAACTTTAGTATACATATCTTTAATGAATTGAATATAAATCATATCAACACCTTTCTTCTCAAGAACTCTCCAAAGGATATCTCTTAGAACCTTATCGTAAGATTTTTCTAAATCAATAAAAATCAAATGTAGATTCTCCTTATTATCTCTGAACTTCTCCATTAAACCTCTCAATAAATGTATGGCTTCCATGGTAGACCTGCACAACATAAATCCAAATTGATTATGAGAAATCTTTGTGATGCGTCTTAACCTATGTTCAATTACCCTCTCCCATAACTTTAAAGTATGAGACATCAACTTAATTCCTCTATAATTTGCACACTATTATGAATCACTTGATGACGATGCAATCCATAATATAGAAAATGCTATGGAAGTGTAAAAAAAATAAAAGCAAAAAAAATCCACTAGCATACACCAAGATAAGAAGACATCTACTTTAATAAAGTATCAACATTATTGAAACAACCATCAACATTCCTTTAACCAACATAAAAAGAATCTACTTTATAATGGTACTACTTTAGCATCTTTATTGTACCAAAACCATGGGCAAGTATGTTATTAAGCCCATGATTTTTCTTTCCTCTCTATAAATAAGGGTCTGTAAGAGTTTGTATAATATAAGCAAATACTATCTCAGTCTTTCAGTAAGAATAAGTGAGTGTCTGATATTGAAGTCTTCAGTGTAGAGTCCAGAGTCTAGTTCTGTATACAACAATTTACGGACGTATTCCGATAACCAAGTGAGTTACCAGCCCTGAGAGAGCACACATAGGCTATTACATTAAATGAGGGTGTTTTCCCATTAGTGTCAGACCATACAAGTACCATTTGATTCAGAATGATGAGATAGAAAAGTTGATCTGAGAAATTCTTGAGGCCACGATTATCAAGCCTAGTGTTAGCCCTTTTCCAGTCCAACCAGTGTTGTTGGTGAAGAAAAAAGATGGTTGGAGATTCTGCATGGACGACTGGGCTTTGAACAAAGAGATGATGTTAAATAAGTTTCTTATTCCTGTGATTGATTAGTTACTGGATGAGCTTTATTAAATCAAGATACTACCAAATCAAGATGAATCTAGTTGATGTACATAAGGCAACATTCAGGACACAAGAACATTATGAGTTCTTGATGATGTCGTTTGGCCTCACCAACGCCCCAACCACATTTGAGTACCTCATGTATAGGGATTTTCAACATTCTCTCTAAAAGTTGTCCTGGTCTTCTTTGATGACATTTTGGTCTACAGTCATATAGAGATAGAGCATGTGGGCACTTGAGAACAATCCTAGAGACGTTGAGGGAGCACCGGTAGTATGCAAACTTGAAGGAATATTCTTTTGCACAGTTACAAGTAGAGTATTTAAAACATAAGGTGATTAGAACATGAGGAGCAGTGGATAAGTTCAAGATCGAGACTATGGTAGATTGGCTCTTACCAAAGAGTTTGAAGGAGTTGAGAGGATTCTTAGGTCTCACCAACTACTACCGGAAGTTTGTGAGAGAGTATTGACACAATAACATGAACACTAACGATGCAGTTGAAGAAAGAAAATTTCAATTGGGGGAGGGGGGGAGTAGCAACACTGACATTCGAGCATCTGAAAAGAGTCATGACTAGCATCTCGATATTAGCATTTCAAGATTTTAGTAAACTATTTGTGGTGGAAACAGATGCGTTAGGGTACGAGTTGGGAGCAGTACTCATGCAGAACCAACGGTCGATTGCCTACTTCCTGCGGGTGGTGGGCTAACCATTCGAACAACACCTACTTCAAAGGTGTCAATAATAGTTAAATTTGTTTCATATATATATATATATATATATATATATATATATATATATATATATATATATATATATATATTAAACGCCTAAGAGCTAATTTTATTGAAATTGAAAAGATACATAATGTTGTATGAGAGGACCAAAAAAATGTGCCCTACCCAAACGATACTTCAGACACTAGCATCCTAAAAAGATGAAACATAGATAAAACACAAAAAAAACAAAACTTGCAAGAAATAAGCTGCTAGGCACGAGCCAACTTGGTCTTGCCTCTGCCTCTGGTTCTAAGACTGGAGACAACTAATAAATTGCTAAGTGTCGTTCCATTACCCGAAATTACTAGAGTATCATCCATTAAGTTCCCAAGCTGGGTTGTGCCTCCATTCTTCTTTTTCTTTCTAAATGTGTAAATCTGTCATTCCTCATCCGAGGATTGACTCATCTGATCGGTGTGGTCAACAAATTGTTGGGCATGTAGACTAGCAGTAACAACATTCTGATTCTGAAAGTAAACATGTCTCTTCAACACCTGAAGCATCCTGGGGATGTGGAGCTTTAATACTATCCTGATTATCGGACCCAAGTAAACCATCTGCCAATATATCAGTCGGAAGAAAAGAGAGAGTATTGTCTCCGATAGTGGGAGGTGGAGGTGGCATCGTGTCAACCGGTGTTTCAATAGTTTGTGGAATGCACTCAGAAGCGAAGGAGGGACAGATATGAGGTGGGGCAGATCCAGAAGCGTTTCACTTGAAGGTTTTAAATTTGGATGTAACTGATAACATTGAGAAGGAGAATGTCCAAACATACGACGGTGAATACAATAAAGTGATATTTGTTCAAGTTCTGCTTGCTGCCCAAATCCCTGATGTTGTGCGTCAATCCATATTTTTCCCGGAAAAGGTAAAATAATATACATTTCTATCAAAATTCTGGCTTCTGAAGGTCGAGTTAGATTTACTGTAGGCATGTCAATTTTGAGGGGTTTATCGTATACCATCCCTAAAGCGAAGAGAAGTTCTTGATCAAAAAGGTGGATCTTCAAACCTGGGAAACACAGCCAAACAGGTATTTTAGGAGGTTCAGTACGAGGGTCAAAATCCACCGTCCATTTTAAAACCTTCATCACCTGATTTTCTACTCGAAGAAGTCTTCTCGCAAACAAATGAGTGTAGTCTTCATCATTTGATAATTGAATAAGAATGTGACGACCATCCAATTTACCGATCTTTCAACCCCCTTTCAGCTTCATATGTTCAACGTCCTTTCGAATTAGTTCAAGTTTAGAGTTTCCATAAAGTAACTTACCTACTAAGAACAGTCGGCAGGGCGCAATTAGGGTGAAGATCTCTGCCTCAACAAGAAAGATTGCAGGTTTGCCGTTTTTACGGGAAGCTTTTTTGAGAAATTTGGTTTCAATGCCAAGTGTAAAATTGCCATGATATCGTTGTGGAAACATATTGGAAAGAGGGGCGGAGACGGGGATATCACTGGAGAGGGCGGCAGCGTAGGAATGCACTGATGCCATTTCAAACGCCGTCGATCAGCACAAGCAATGCACGTCGTGGTTTTGTCGCAGGGCGTGAAGCAGTGCACGCCTTCGTCGTAGGGCGCGAAGCAGCGCGAAGGAGGAAGCCTTGCGTTGTTGGGCGCGAAGGAACGACGATCACAGAGGAGACGAGCGCAAGCGAGCGAGTGAGCTGGCGTCAATGGAGGCCCGCGAACTCTGGCGAGCTGCATTGCGGGACGACGCAGCAGGTCGCGTTTTCTTTGCCGCAATTGGCGCCACCAAAGCACGGACGTGTGAGAGTGGAGAGCGGGGCAGCACTGACGATCGAAACGCTAGCCATGGGGCAGAACCCTAGCAGAGCGGCGGGACGACATCGAGATATATATATATATAGTTATTTATAGTTATTTATAGTTGTCTCCGCTCTGCTAGGGTTTTGCTTTACGGTGAACCCTAGCGTCTATTGCATTGTACTCTGCCACCGCTTCAATCTCGTCGTCGGCTTCGTCCGGCTGAAGAGCTCGTGTTTGTCGGACTGCGTTGTGCGGTTGTCGTGTCTGGCAGAGCTTTGCGACCTCGCATTGGCTGCGTCGTGCGTCGTCGTCGTGTGCAGTGCTTGCGATTTCCGCTCGGCAGCTACGCCGCGACTATTTCTGCTCGACAACACCTCCCGCAATTTTGTTTCTGCCGCTACTTTCTTCTTCTCTGCGAACAACTCGGTTTCCTCCTTCACACTACACAGCGATTTGTTCGGCTATGCCGTTTGCTGCACTCGGATGGGCACTCAAACGGAGCGGAGTTATGCAGGTACTATGTCCGCGGGTTCGGAGCTTGGTTTCCATATTGGTAAGTCCTGCAATGTTCCACAATCCTTCCACAAGGCTCTTGAAGGTGGTGGGGATCACACTTTTATTAAAAAGCTTGGTAAAAAAAACGAGAAGTCTGCTCTTACTTTCACTGAAGTTGAAACCAATACTCACATCTTCTTGGCGTTTTACTCTAGTGGGAAAATTCCTTTATGGAAAACCAAAACTTGAGATCATTAGAAAAGATTTTGAAGCTATGAAGTTATAGAGCAGTTGGAATATTGAATTATGAGGCTATAGGGCAGTTGGAATATATATCAACATATACTTATTCAACTATCTAATAATGTCAATTACACTCGTATATTTTCTCAAAAAGTTGTCAAGATTGACAACCGTTTTATAAAAATTATGAAATTGACTGTTAATTTTGATTCAAAAGTAGAGTCCCCTATCATTTCTGTTTGAATAAAGTTTTCGGGGTTAAAATTACATCTGTTCAACTTGGAAATTCTCTACTCCTTAACAACTGCCTACAGTAAGCCTCTCAAGTTTGATAGTCCTACGCTTGTTGTCACCAGATCCTCTATGGCTTGTGTGTTAGTTGAGAGAGATATCACTCAACCAACTCCTAATGTGATATGGATTGGAACCACTCACAACGGTTATTGACAAAATGTTGAAATGGAACCACACCCTCTTTATTGCTCTCATTGTAATAAGTTTGGTCACAGTTCTACTGTTTGTTATAGCTAAAGATCAGCCACCTACCCTCCCTGCTGAGAATGTGCAACCCGATCCTCTACCCAACATAGCAGTTCCTGAAGAAGAACGCCATACTACAGGTAAAGATCTAAAA
The DNA here is from genome assembly GCA_003013225.1 of Phalaenopsis aphrodite. Taxonomy (NCBI): domain Eukaryota; kingdom Viridiplantae; phylum Streptophyta; class Magnoliopsida; order Asparagales; family Orchidaceae; genus Phalaenopsis; species Phalaenopsis aphrodite. The sequence continues at coordinate 7,948 of NEWO01002933.1, forward strand.
GTACTTATACCTCTCACTGTTATTGAAGAAGACTCACTTACATGTCAAGACACACGAGAGTGCTCCTTTGATCCAAAAAAAGATCAACTGGTACAACAATCAGTTATTTCTAATGTTCAACATTCTATACATGTCTGACACACTTTAGACCAATCCACTGATCAGGCGAGTCAATCTTCAGATGAGGAATGAAAGGTCTATTCCAAGAGAAAGAAGACCGGAGGCCGACTCGAGCTCGGGAACTTATTGGATGATACTTTGGTCATTACTGACAATGACACTCATCTTACCAATTTATTAGCTGGCTCCATTCCTGGAACTAGGGGCAAAGACAACAAAATTGGGACGCTCTCTAGCTATCTGATACTACGTATTTTGGCTTTTTTTATTTTTTTCTTGTGGTCTCTCATGTAATTTTCTGTATTTTCTCTTTTTTGGAACCTTTTGTATGTTGTGGTTATTGTGGGAAGGGTGTCATGTTTGGGCCCTTCCACACAATCTATATATATTATTATTATTTTTTAAAATATTAGCCTTTGGGCTTTCTTAATATATATATATAGTTATTTATAGTTATGTAAAAGAGATTAAAAGAGTTAACATTACAACATCTGCAAACCGCAAAGAAAGCAGCAACCTGATTACAATACCTGGATCGAATTGGTTCAAGTTTAGTCCCTGTTAAGGAGTCGGCTAGTCCTCTTGGGTCACACCTAGTTATCATATTATTTTATATTTTTTTATAGGAATCTAGAATTTGTTTTTTGTGCTTTGTGTTGGAACAGCCGCCAACGTCTCTTCTTCCGTTCGAGGCCAGTATTCTATGGTTCCAACAGTGCTTCGGTCGTATCTTAGTCTCCAGGCAGTGTTTATCCTTTCCCAACTCCTCTGTATCACTCCCGCTTCGCCGTTTCGCTGCTTCGCCCTCTTCCTAGCAGCAAACCACCCCAACAATAGCCTTTTGCTATTTTTCCTGTAGTTTACTCACAGTCTAGCTATTCTCCGTCCTGCCCTCACCCAAAACAACCCTCCTTTGGCTGTCCAACAATCCACTGCATTCCACATCGCCGATCCAGCCCTCCACCCTCACTGCCAAATTATTCTAGCTCTTCCCATTTGTTATCACCGTTGTTCCATCCCTCCATAACCATTCCCATCCCTTTTCCAACCACAGTTGTTCCAACCCAATCACCTTGCTGCCATCATCCTAGACAGCCGTGGCACGTGTTGCGTACTTGCTGTCCAAAACTAGGAAACCATTGTCTTACTGTTTTATACTTACATACCACCTCATCAACCATCCCACCACCTCTCAAACACTTGATGATCACCACCATGGTATTCAAAATATTTTTTAAGACGAAAAATAAAATAAGATGCTTTCAAATATAACATTTTACAAATATCAACAAGCAGGGGAGCTAAACTACACTTCTTTTTTAAAGTGAGAAGTAACATTTAGCTTAATCAAGGCACAGCTCACTAATAGTGTCACGCTGCAACTCACTCCCTCAGGACAAGTAGAGGTGTAACAGAGCAGACAATTCACTTAGACAATTTTGACTAACACTTACTCTCACATATACTCGTCAATTAGATAAGTGTGATGAATTACGTCTCTAAATATTTATTGGTATCATACATAAATAAGGAAGCGTGTACAGCATAATTCTTAAATAAAATACAGAGCTTCTAAGAAAACTTCAAAAAATAAATTCATATACACACAAATGTCTTTATAATAAAATTGTACAATCAGAGGCTATAAAAAATGACAATCCTCCTAACCAACGGTACACCCATTCCTTATCCCAAAAGCTAATATTATAATATTTGATTTGCTGCATCCATACTCAGATAAAAATTGCCAAAAAAAGATTCAAAAATGAAAGAAAAAAGGTAGCAAGCATGCTGACTAACATTAGTAATAATAATAATATTAAATAATTATACTTCCATACTTAAAAAATAAAGATAACATGGTTATAAACTGTACATGCAATAGGTGCCAAAAATATATAATACTACGGACTAATCATTTTAAGCCACCATACTAAATAATGTAATATACGCTTTTACTTAATTTTCCTTTCTACCCAAAATATCAACATTCTTTGTTTTAGCATTATTACATTATATTTGTATGGAATCTTACATTTCATTTTATTAGGTTATCGCCAAGTCCATTTGTTACAATAGCCGCTAATAAAGAATGGTCTTCCTAATACTTATCAACGCCCCCCCCTGATATCAATTGATCCACACAAATCTGAATATTAAGAGTCGAGAGTTCAATCATTTCCTTATCCAGACTCTATCTCATCAAAATTATCCTTCCTTGCACAGGTAAACGATAAAGCTACCTACCAATCACAAATTACATGATATTTTTTTTTATCATCTTCATTTGTTTCATATGCATGTATTTGTAAACCATCACTTTACTAATATGCACAAAAATTACAATGTGATAGATAATAATAAAAAAATTGTATGTATAGTTGTATTTCCATGAAACATTATGAATTGAAAATATGCACATATCTTATATCAAGTTGACAGTAATAATTAACATTAATAATTATGCCCAATATGAACAAATATTTAAATAACAACACATAATAAATGAATTTACTAATAAACAAAAGCATGCGATAGTTCTGTAGAGCATTTTACATTTTAATGTAGCATTTAAGCATCTAAATTGGTTGTTGGGTCAGCCTTGCGATGAATATCTCGAGGTTGGTCTCAAGCTCATATACTTAAATAAACAGTCTAGAAATTACCAAATCGCTTAACTTAATAATTTTCTCAATCAATTTCAACATAAACGGCATGCCTTCCGACTTTTGGAGAGTGATCCCTGAGCTATCTGTCGCAATCCCATGGTCAGAAGATGGGAGCGGGACTGAGCTCCATCATGTGAAGAACAAAACAATGGGATTCTCCAGCCTGCTTGCAGTAACTGCCAACCCTTGTAGGCCCTTCTAATATTATTTTAATTAGAACTATTCATACGTTGCAATTTCCTACATTTGGTGGCTTTTAGCTTTTGGTTCATTCAATAAAGGTTGTTTTCTTTAGTTTTCTTGCGTTGAAGTATTGTATTCTTAGTTTTTTAGGTGGAGTGCCCATAGTTTGATTGAATCCAGATAGGGATCTGTCCCAATTATTTGGATACCTACCCTCACCTCTACTACCAGTCTTCTTTAGGTTCTCTGTGCCGGACTCGCTATCAAGTCACTGGCCGCACCAATTTTTAGCCGTCACCACCATTTTGTGCTCCATTTCTCTTTCCACTGATATCCAACCCATCCTTTGATCCTTTCACACCATCTAAGAGCCCTAAATTAGTGCCACCGGAAAATTTAAGAAAACATATTAATGCATATTTTTCATAGGCCATTTAACACATTAAAACATGAGGTTGTTTCGATGAAATAAAATAAACGGGAAATAAAATAAACGGGAAATAAAACAAAACACTCCAGCATGTGATTCACTAACCACAATCATGTCAAAGTAACTGAAAGCAGAGCGACATATAACTAAGAATGTTAAATGGCTTTCTCTATCATCACCAAAACCAACCTGAAAGATCCATATTATTAGTTCAGTCAAAACTAAAACATTTTCAGCACTTAAAGAAATTGAGCATAAACAAATAATTTTCTAAGCAAGTTGACTTGACATACCAATTGAACAAAGTGAGAGATGAGTTGTGAGATTCGCTGATAATCTTTATTTAAAATATCAATGCTGTCAAGAAGTGCTTTAGAGATTTCAAACAGCATTTGTATGGTTGTGGGATTAGATATTGAACCAGACCTGCCTTGCAGCATCAAAAAAATTAGCTCCAGTTATAAACAAACCACAGGAATCTATAAAATCTTCACCAAGGTTACCCAATCAAAGAAAAAGAAATAAAATGTTTGGCATAAAGAATTACAAATACAATATAAAATATGAATGATTTGAAATTTACACCTAAGTTGATTTTGGCTAAATTTATAATTCGGCCGATTTAGCCAAATTTAAAATTTACACCATTCATAAATAAAAAAAATTATCTGGCCTGCAACACCCAATGTTGGCAAATTTAAGGCATACCCGAAATGAATCGAACGGATTGGATTATACAGGATCAAAGTTATATATCGCACTCCATTTCATTTCTTCCTCCCGCATCATTTAGTTTCGCATGGCTGAAGAGCTTCAGTGACCATTGCTATAGTGCAGGTGAGCTCTGTTAAAAAAAAACATTTTTGGGGCGCGCTCGGGGCGGAGCGTAAGGCTTTTTGCCCCAAGCCCAAGAGGTGAGCGTAAATCGCGTGGGGCTTACGCCTGAAAAGAAGCAAACCACTATACGCGCCTCACAGGACATACGCCCCGCCTCCTAATCGGATAAAAAGGGTGAAAATTCTCTAATTTTAAATAACTATCGAATTCAAGCCGCACGCAATCATCCCCCAAAGGCACTCTACTTCCTCATTTCATGCAGAGTCGAACTCAACAGGTTTCCTTGTTGGACTTCTTCTTCTTCTTCTTCCTTCAACGTCTCCTTCTTCTTCTTCTTCTTCTTCCTTCAATGTCTCCTTCTTCTTCTTCTACCTTTTCCTTCCTCTCCTACGCAACGTTTATTCACACACTCGCATCTTCTGTGTCGTCTTCATCCCGTCAGCGTCATCTTCATCCCGCACGCAGGCTCTCGCAAGTCACCTTCATCCTGTTTGTTGCCAGTGAGGTTTACGGGGTTTTTTTTTTTTTGTTACTGTAGTGTAGAAAAAATAAAATTGTATGAATATTCTTTAATTTATCATTTCACTGTAGTGAGGTTTGCAATATTTTGGTTACTGCAGCGTCACAAATTTGATTATATACCAGATTTTTATGCTTTTATGAACTGTAACTACAGTGAGGTTACTGTAGCTATAGTAATTTCACTGCAGTTGCTACAGTGAACCACAATCTTTTCTTTCATGTTGAAGATTTGCTAGGGACACTCTAGCCAGTAAAACCACAAATTTCTTCATGTAACCAGAAAACCACAATTTTTTTTTCATGTTTACAATTTGCTAGAGGTTGATTTGATATAATTTTTTAATGTATTAGGTTAGTTATTAACTTGTTATGGAAATGGAGTATTCTGTAATCGGTAGTAGTCACACTAGCAAGAAAGACTTTGCATGACAATATACAACAAGCTTACCCAATTACAAATATTTTATATGTAAGTCTTGCAATCAAGTATATAGTGGAACAATAAACAGGATAAAATAACATCTTGCAGGCACACACAAGGACAAGCCATGTACTAAAGCCACTACTAAAGTTCAAGAGAGAAGCAGGAAAATATTAGAAGATGCAAAAGCCAAAGCACAACATGATAATGTCATAAATGATATTAGAAGCAATGCAATAAATATTGATGAAGGTTAAATGCTACAAATTCAACATTAGTTGCTCCTCCCAGAGGCCACCTAGAGTTAGAGGTCCAATGGATTCTTTCGCCACAACACAAGCAAGGAATCCTACTTTAAATTCTAATTGGAAAAAAGATGAAAGAAAAGAAGCATGCAGAACAATTAGTAGATTCAACCACTCACCTTGATCCAAACCTAGTGGGATTTGGTGTGTTATGTCTATTGTTATTTCCTATTTCAATTGGTTGTACTACTTAAATTTAAGTAATAACATTTACTTTCATATTGTTGTGTGGGTTAACTCTTGCTGCCATAAAGAATATTGCATACCACATAGAAGCCCTAGTGCAATTAAAAGAAATTTTATATCAGTAGTTATATATTGGAGCACTAAATGTTTGGAAGTTCTACAATCATAGAAACAACTTGAAAAGTTAAAAATGTGACATACCTTGTTGCTTTTTCAAGAATATGCAAATTGATCACATTTTGAGATATTCCATGTA
>NEWO01002934.1:0-24303 GCA_003013225.1 Phalaenopsis aphrodite
AACAACTGCAGAATATTGGAGAAATCCTCGAGGAAATCAACCTACGTCTTACCTTGTTGGAAGCAAAAGCTGACAAACGATTTCAAGCATAACACAACCTTAGATCTCCATGTCCAACTGTGCAATTATCTCCCATGATAAAATTAATGGGTGAAAGCCCTTTCAAAGCAGTTTGTCCTACCATCCCTAAATTTGCCACCGGTAATCTCAAAACTTCAATTCACAAATTAAACAAACTATAGATGTTTCTGTGCAGTCAAGCCCAATTTCTTCACCATCAACATGGTCACCACATTTTCACAACTCCCACTACCGATGATCAAACTGCAAAACTTGCCCTTTACACTAGTGTGAAATATATTGAGTCTCAATCATGATTGATCTCACTCTAACTCCGTTTGCAGAACTCTATGTATGACTAGCAATTTTCCCTTGTCCCCCCCCCCCCCTTTAGCTAAAGATCTTCCTCTGGACTGATCTCGCTCTAACTTTGTTTGCAGAACTCTACGTATGACTAGCAATTTTCCCTCGTCCCCCTGGAACTAAAGTTTTTCTTCTGGCTATCCTCTGACTCATCATCCTCGATGACGTCCTAAAATGTGAATGTGACAACTTAGATCGTGAGATAATTGAAGGTTATGTTACCATAGCCATTGCACCTGAAACGCCTCCTGACAGGTATTGTACTCGAAGACCTACCCTTCTTTGGCTTCTTTCCACTCTGAATTATCATGTCATTTCACTGTCCCTCAGATACCAATATGATTGTAAATGCACAACATTGCTAATAGTGGGCTTCAAGCCCCCAATGTATCAGGCTATAGTGTGCTCCTCTGGTTCGATCAACTCGCATTTCATGTGTAATTGGTCGAACTTTGTTATGAACTCCTCCATTAAAATTTTTCTCTGTTGCAAGTGGTGAAGTCTCAAGAACATGTCCTGTGGTAATGAGGTGGAAGTTATTTCCTCTGCATTACTTCCTTCGTCTTTTCCCTGTTGATAATTTTATCATAGTTTTCCCTTTTCCTGTCGCTGTAAATTCTCCCACCACAATGAGGCGTTCTTTTTAATTTAATGGCTGCTAATTTCACCAGCTTATCCTCTGACACTTCATTATATTAAAAGATTCGCTCAACAGATTCAACCAATTAATAAACTCATATCGATCCATAATCCCATCTAACTCTGGTTGATCTATTTTGATGTCGAAGTCCCTATGTCCACCATACGTGAACTCTCTCGATTTCCTCTAATAATAAATTTCGAACCAGTATGGTAATAATTCCTCATCGCTGATGTTTTCTCTGTGGAACGGATTCAGATCCTTGTCTTTTTCTCCGCTTTGACTCTCCAGATCAGGGTCAAGGGTAATCTCCCACTAGGTTTTGTCATCGATTTCCATGAGCCTCTGTAGAGCCGATGGATCTCCCATTATATCTCGTCCCAGTAATTTTTGGCATGTATCTTCGTAGTGGCGTGATTAGGTTTTGGGTTTGGAAAGGGTGGTTGAGGATATACAAGATTTTTTTTTTTTTTTGCAGAGAGTTAAGGCGAATGATAGGAAACCCAAAGATGGGGGACTAGAATTAGGCTAGTTTTGATACCAAATGATATTTAAAATAATCTAAAAATAAGAAAATATGATTATTATTGCTAGAACTTATAAAGAAAAACAACAAGGGTTCATAAAAATAGAAATAAAATGACACAAATACAAACGGCGCTCTTTGGCGAAGGCGACGGTGATGACTTCCAGCTAGTGAGCAGGTGTGGGGATGGGTTGTGGTGCTATGACCGCAATCAGATGGAGGGTAGGTAAGATGCAGTAGTAGGAGCGGGTGTTAGGAGCTGTCTGGAAAGAAGCAAAGAAGCAAGAGCAGCAGCAGCAGGGAAGGGAGCGAGAGGGTAGGGTGGCTATAGGAAGGGTGCAGGAAAGGCAGGTCAGCAACGAGAGGGATGAAAGGATGTTGAGCGGCACCTAGATGGGTTCGGAAGAGGTTGGTCGGTCACGGGAAGGACACTATGCAATGATAGGGAGGGTGCAGGGATGCTAGACAGCAGCCGAGAAGGTGTTGAACGGTGAGGGATCAACGAGATAATCATCACCTCGAAGCAGGATTCAACCGAAGCACCACCCGCCCCCGGATATAGCCCTATCAAGGGAAGAGATGCCTGACAGCAGGAGCTCTGAAATCAAGAAACACAAAACTAAACCCCAAAGCACAAAAACAACGCATATATAGAGCAAAAGTAAAGAAAAAGAAAATAGAATAAGGGGGAAAGGGGCAGATACTTCCCTCCACATGAATTGTCGTGTCATCCTATAGGGGTTGGACAGAGCCCGCAGCTGAACCGATTGGCCTAGATGGTTCAACTAGCCAAGCCCTTGCATAATTTGTTCTTCCATGTGTCTCCGAAAAAAATTTATAGCAATGATCTGCTCCACACCATCATACTTCCCACTAAATCCTGAAATAAAGAAACCATGGTTGAACTAGCTGCCATCTTTAACTCTTGACATATCTCATAAGTTGGCCATCTTATCATCCAGTCAAATGAGACGATTTACCACTGGAGGATGCAACCTAAATTTCCAACACAAAACTACTCAAGCTCTTGCAAGTATGACCTAGAACTTGAGGTCAATGTCATTTTTAAAGGTGAAGGGAGTGAACTCACCTAAACAAACATAAGTTGCATCCACGTAAGCGGAAAAATGCAGAGGCAGCACCACCCATTGTCCCATCTATAGAACAAAACTGAAAACCCCTTCTTTGGGTCAAGGACTACAATGTGGATTAGGTGTAACGGGGGTGCTGTTTAAGGAGTGTGAGAAACGAGATGAGAATGTTATTTTTCTAGTTTCGAAATAATGGCCAGATGACTTCTTTCTATTTGGTCTGAATAAGTAAGTGAGAGTGAGTTATCGGTAATGTATTAGAGAAGAAAATAGCAGGTAAAATCAAAATCCAGTTCGGCATTTCTCAACTTCATATTATTCCTCTATTCATATTTCTTAGTAGTTTCATCAGTTCTAAAATTCGCCAGAGCTATCTTACTTCTCTACATCTTGTGCCATTTTTTGTTTCTGTTTTAGTGTTGTTAAACCTGCATACTGCTAACATGGAGCATATCAAGTAAACTAGCTTTAAATAGAAGCTCATCAACAGCTGATCCTATGCATCAATGCTATCAGAAATATCCAGAGATCGTCATCATAGCCTGAAAATAAATCACTTTAAAGGAACAGAAGGAACACGCCAGCTCGATCCCACCCATCCAGCAACAAGCAGAAAAACAAAAAAAGAGTCCGCCTCCATATTTAAGTGCGTTTTTATTTCGCTACCAGCTGAGGACGCAAACACAATCAGACTCCACCCAGAACATCAGCAAAAAAGGATAGTCGCCGCCGAGAAAACCCTCGTCATCGATTATAAAAGAACGAAAACAAAACAACTGCGAGAGAAGAAAAGGCAACCAATTGACTCACCCGACCTTAACGGCGAGTGCAAGTGCTGCCCGCATTCGCGGTTTGGGATTGCATCGGACGTAGTAAGTTAAGCCGTTCTCAAGGACGCCGTAGTCTACGCCAACCGGCACCTCGGGCAGTAGATCGTCCATGGATATATTCACCAGTTTCAGGGACCGAAAACCCTGACGCCGGCTGAGAGACTGTGTCTCCGTGGGTAACAAATCCATTCTGTTGAACTCGGAGCTGTCTGTTTTCCGACCTTATGCCCTAGGCCCAGTGTGCCCTAGATGAGAATTTTGGGGGAGCGGGGAAGGGGGTGGCGAAGATGCAGGGATTGAATTGTTATAAGAGAAAACCATTCTAATTCAATATTTTAAGGGTTTTTTTTTTTTTTTTACACACCATTTAAAACTTTATAAATAACAAATTAATCACTCAAACATCAAATATTTTAAAATAATACAAAGTAACAAATTAATCACTCAAACGTCAAATATTTCAAAATAACCCCCATAAACTTAGGTCCCGTTTGGGGCAGCTTATTTAGGTGCAACGACGTTTTCAAAACGCCGCTTTAATGTTTGGAAGTGGCATTCATGTGGATTATCCCTGCCGTAGTGCATTAGCTTATCGGAATTTCTTAAGGGCCTTCGGCGCGGGCGAAGACCTGGGTCCCGCGTTCAGCTTGTAACATTGTCTCGGTTACCCCTGTTCTCCCTCACGCTCTCCTTACCTAGATTCGTCACCCTAGAGGAGATCGGATTGTATTCCATTCGATTTTCTTTCTGATTCACAAGGTATGTTTTCCCTCACCGCCAATTCGTAAGGAATGCTTCCTCTAGAGCGATCGAACGTCGATGGGCGTGAATGGTTCTTTGTAGATGATCGAACGTCGTTTTATTTTAGTGTGAATGGTTCTTTGTGGAGATCGGACCGCAAGCCTTGTTTTTTTTTCTTCCTTGACCGAAAATTTCGTCTTCTTCATTTTATTTTGAACTCGAACAATGCGAATGATTCTTTGCCCTATAATTCATTTCGTTTTTTTTTCGGGAGTGAAGAAAAATTCGAAGAATGGATTCCTTGTATCAGGACCGAATTTCTTTTCGATTTTTGCTGCTCGTTAAGATTTTTTTCGGTCGTTTCATGACCGAAGAACAATATCTTTACTCTTCTTATTATTTCAACTGGAAAAAGCAAGTATTTTTTCATGGAGTGAGGAATAATACTGCTTGGTTCATGGAAATGTTTAAGAGCTGCAATTAATTCATGTTTATAGGAGTTGCAATTAATTCTTATTTTTAGGAGACATGGGTATGAGCTTGGTTCATGAAAATGCTGCTATTAATTCATGTTTATGTGCTGCATATATATGGTGCAAAATGTCATCGTCCTTTCTATGGATTATGACTTTGATGCAAGCTATGGAAATCAATTTGGTTATATAATTGAAGATTGAGGCTTGGTTCATGAAAATGCATGTCAAATTATTACGATATTATTGATTCTCCTATGCTTAGCTTAATAGCTTATATGTCTAATGTTTCAAACCCATATCTACCTTGTCATTGAGAGGATTTCATACTCTTATCTTTTGGTTCAAGTTAAGAATGGCAATGGTTATAGCATTAAGGAGTTAAGTACAATACATAATGGAAATGTTTGTTTGGTCTTTCCAATACAAGGATTTGTTAATGCTTGCTTGGTCTTTTCGATACACAGATCCGAATTTATTTGTTGTACCAGCTTTTGATTTATTGTTCGTATGCATATGCGAGGCTGTGTGTTTTATTTTAGACTTTCAAATGACATTCAGTTTTTAACATACATGAAAAGGGTGAAAGAATGAAAACATGTTGTGTTCTTATCTGTTAGTTGGTGGACTTTTATTATCACCAAAGGGAGAAAAGGGAGGAAGAATTGCATGTTGTGGTGTTCTCCCTTTGATGTTGATGGTTCCTATGAAGTATTTTAAGTCGTTTCTTCATTACCAAAAAAGAAGTTTATGAAATTTTGCAAGTTTATCTGGAAGGGATGTTAGGGTACGCATGTTTCTTTATTATCAATCATTTGTTAGTCCTGTTGCTTACTAGGTTGCATTTGACACTCCTCTTGAAATTGCACACAGAGAAAATCATTCAAATTTTAGTTTTTGGTTTCCTTTTTTTTTTAAAGGTTGACCGAGTGTTATATGTATGGAGCTTGTTAGTTGAGAGCACGTTGTAGTAAGCTTACATATTTGAGAGCTTATTCATAGCTATGTAATCTTACAGACTTCCTTTTAACTTTCGTGGATTTTCTTCTGTGGATGTAGGTCATTGGCCGAACCACATAAATCTCTTGTTTACTTTTTTTTTGTAAATTGAAACGTTGTGGAAATGATGTTGGTTGTCGGTGCTTATTTATAATATGTTATTTTTTAAGAAATTGCAAAGGATAATTTCATAGGTTGTGAAACTGATGTTCATTTGTTCCCTATAGTTCAATGTCTAAGGCGACTGAAGGGGGTCCCTCCGCAATATGGGATAAAGAAGTTACAAATCTATTTTGTGATCTATGTATCAAGGAAATTGAACTGAGGAACATACCAACCACGTATTTTGATAAGGAAGATTGACAAAATATTGCTAAGGGGTTCAAATAATTGACTGTAAGAGATTACGACAGACTTAAATTCAAATTGAATATGAAACTCAGGACGGTGAGGGCAGCCGAGATGGCTGCTTTGGGGAGTTTATCGTAGATGCTATATTTGAATGTTGATTCAGCCACACTTTTTCATTTATAATATGTTCTTTTGGGATGTAATCAAATGTAGTATAGATTTGTATTTTTAGATTTTATTAAGAATTTCGTATCTTTCATTTATGAAGTAATTCAGTGTAGTATGAATTTGCATTTTATTTTAAATTATTTATTTTGCCCTGTTTAGTTTTTTTTTTCTTCTCTTTTTTAGTTTTTTGTTTAGTTCGGTGATCTAACAATAATATCTTTTGATTGTTTTATCTCATTAGCAGTATGAGCTCTAGAATTTTAAGGACTTTTCGAATTGTGTTGTGTTACTACAGACTGTCAGCTCCCTTACTCACGTCACCCCAGTAGCATAGCAGTGGGAAACAGTTCTACGGTTGTTAAAGGGGTGTTTCAGCAAGATGCGGTTTTTTCCGTTGCGCCGACATTCTGACATACTCCTAGGCCGACAATGATCGTGCTAAGCCCGACAGTGATCATGTTAAGATGGTTTCCCAAGAGTACAGTGCCGCTGAGGAGAGACGACGTCAGGGTTTTAAACTAAACATTTTAATAATTTTACTTGTTATTGTATTTGTATTTATTCTTATTTTATTTATTTTGATGCTCACAAAGTGATGAACAGTGTATTTTAATTTCTGTAATTGAACTGTAATATTTTGAGACATTTATTTTATCTATAATTTTCCATAAACAATTCTGTTGCAAACAGCTTAACCAAACAAGGGCAGAATGATCATTTATCCAACAACAGCTCCCAGTAAGTTGTTATGAATAAGCTGCCCCAAACAGCAAGTCAGCTTATTCTGATAATCTGCAGATTATCAGAATAATCTGCTTATCAGAATATTATAAATAATCAACAGCTGCCCCAAACAGACCCTTAACCCAACTCATTTCAGACACTAAAACCCAATTCTTGTAGTCTGTTTGGGGCAGCTACAACTTATTTAATAAGTTGTTGATATGTAGCTGATCAGATAAGTTATTGATTATCAGCTGGTCTAAATAAATTGGTTAGCTATTTGATTTGTGTTGTTTGAAACAATTGATTTGCAGTTGTTTATAGATAAATGATCATTCACCCCTGTGTAGTAATGTTATTTGTAACAAAACTGTTATAATAATATATTTTATATTTGAGAAACAAAATATTACTTCAGAACACTACAAAAAATAAGATGACCGCATTACTTAACAGTAAGAATCAAATTTACTAAAAAAGAAAAAAAATTATTAAAATTACAATTAAATTTATGATAATATTAATTTTAAAATTCATATCGTGTATGTCACGAGCTACGTCTTCCTTCATGGATACCATCCAACCGCGATTACTATCGGCAGTGAAATCTATCAAACTGTCTGCCCACAAGAAGAAGTCTCACTTCTTCGTGATGCCCCGAGTACACCTATGCAGCTGTCTCCCGTAGTTATGTGCCCGACGTGACATCAATAAGGAAGTTTGTTGTTTGTTGTTTGTTGTTTGCAGTGGTGGGGCACTCATCAGGAAGGCCCTGAAATCCTGGAACTCATATTTCCTGAATTATCAAAAAAACTAATAACATAAAACTTACAATATCTAAAATATCAATAATCGATAGAACATAAAATAAACATGGACTTTATAATTTGACAAAAATAGTAGTCAATTACATTTTTATGCGAGTGTGGGGTCTCAAAAAACTAAGTATATCAACCCCACCGAAAATGACATAATAAGAAGAAAGCAAACCTTATAAAACAGGGTTTATTGGCTTCATTTAGCTCACTTAATACTAGACTCATGTGTGTCACATATGCATATCACAAAAAAAACCATCCATAAGTACTTCAAAAACCTAAGCATAAGAAAGAACAGAGGAACATGGTTTTCTTTATCAGGATTTTAAATGTGACACCAACCAACAACGACTAAACAAGTTATTCAGAAGTGTCTCAAATCCCCCAGAATCGAAAAGAAAAGAGGAGTTTGGTTGTCTTTATCAGGATTTCACTTGTGACACCGACCAACAGTGACTACTAGGTCATTCAAAAGAACCCACAAGGTCAAACGTCTCATCATGGACCTCACAAACCCGAAAAAAAAGTATAAAAAAGAATCGAAAAAGGAGAAAAAATAATTACAATAGTATAAAACTTATAATATTTAAAATACTAATAATACAAGTGATATAAAATAAACATAAACTTTATAAAATAAAGAAGAATAGTACAATCAACATCCAACAATGACATTTGTAATCCACTCTCTCAAATCAATCATTTTTGTGGCACCTTCGTCATATTGGGTGTAATATTCATGTGATTCCACTTCTAATTGTGATATAGATTACCCTATTATATATTAAAAAGTTTTTGGTGGGACCTACAAATTGTCATCATCGGCCATGCTGAAGTCAACATCAGTTCGAGAATGGTGTCATTGAATGCAGTTGTGGAGCTTGATCGTGGCCGCTATAATTTGCACATGTTTTGGTATGAATACGTTGACACATCATATAACACGACCCATTTATTCTTCCGCACTCCAAATAATCTTTTAATTACGCCACATAAGGAGGAGTGTCTTTTGTTAAACATTTATTTCTTGATCTTTTGAAATCAGGAATATGATACTTCATATCTGGAAATAGTTTCAGATGCCCCCTTTGTAAAGGAAATTCAACATCGATCAAGTAATATCTACATATCCTAAATACCATAATTAGTAATAAATTAAAGAAAAACAATTGTGGTTGATATTTTTGCGAACCTATAGGTAGGTGCGGGAAGCTGTGTCTTCGATTTCTTATCATAAAAGTAAAAATATGATTATCATGTGCATTATCTTCCAAACCAGTCATCACAAAAGTAAAGCACGTGTTGAAGTCACATATGACCATCACATTTTGTGTGGTTGTTCTGCAATGTTCAATGTATGCGACATCTCACTGTTGGATACTCGTGAGTCTGCGTAGGCGCTGTCAATCGCTTCAATATAGTTTGTACAGTTCAAGTTGTGATTACCACACAACTCTTTTTTACATATGGATGTAATGTGCTAAAAATAATTACCTTAAAAAATGACATATACTGCGGATCATTTGCAATATTTGTTGGAATTATCTTGAATATTGGATCCTCTGGCTTAATTACTTTTGCCGACAGATTGACAAGTGCTTTCAAACCCACCGAGAAATATTTGTTAATTGTCTTCGATAAATGTTGTAATTGCTCAACAGCTCCCTTCATTGATTCATTATGTGATAAAATGTAGAGGGTTATTGCTAACACCTCTCTTGTTGTCATTCTTAAGGAGTTGTGGAGTCCATGATGAATATGTAGTTCATCGAGCAGATAAAAAAATATGGGTTTTTTTTATACAAAACAAGTTACCGAACCTTTTTGGGTATTCATGTATTAGCTCAACGACTCCTTTATCACCAATATAAGTTAACATCATGCAGAGAGTTCGGAAGATGTAGGGGTTATAATATTCGTAAAACAAAACCATAGCTGCAACAATTTTTCTTGTAAGTCTTAAGTGTTGTGAATCAATCTTAAAGAAGTGTTATGTTCTGGTAATAAGTGTAAATCACACAACGTTAAAAAGAACATCTAAAAACTAAAGACGAATTATAATGAGCAGAAATAATTACAGAGAAAAATATTGATTATCAGTGCTCGAAATAAAAATATCCAAATCAAATTACCTGTGAAATGAATGGAAAAAAATACCAAAATCAATAAACAATAACTCTACAAAATCAATTGTCCATAAAAAAACATAAATAATCAACCTAAATTTTGGGGGGCATCTTCATGAATATATGTTTGCAGGTCGGGTCCTCCAACAACTTTAAGGACTTTAAATAGAACCATGTATCTGACCTAACATTAGGATATGTATCCAGAACTCGAAGAAAGTCGTTTATGGAGGTGTCCTGTGAAGTACCGACCTGAACTGCACATGCTTTTACTAGTTTTGTTATTGTGTTTCTGACGAAAGCAACTCTTTTTTTTTTTCTTTTTCTCCACCCCAAGTCATATTAACTGGCATGTGGACTCCAACTAGTTTTGATTTTGGATGAGCCCTTCACCTGACCCACTTACCTGTCTGATCTTCAAGTACTTTGGTATGCTTGCAATCCCATGCTCACTTAGATTTATTCTCAAGTCATACTTCTGGATTATGCAAACTCCACAACAGATACAAACACATTTCAGCCATTATCTGCACCAATTCCTACAACTATCAAATTTCTTACAGGAACATCAAAAGTCTTGTTACAACTCATCTGACCACTGATAATTTTCCCATTTGACACCCTCAGATCAATAAATTATTAAAAGCAAATGGTTTCGAATCGTTTCTTGATGGATGTTCGATCCATCCTACTCCTCTCATGAAAGACAATTTGGTCAACAATGCTCATTCTAGTTGGAATTTGATTAATCAAAGCCTCGCAGCTACACTCTACTCCACTATATCTCTGACCTCATTCGTAAAATATTGATACGACCACAACTATTTGGAGGATCTGTCAGAAGATTTTTGTCATCAAGTCAATCTCATATCATACAGCTCCGGAACGAGCTCCATAACTTCTCCACGAAAATCAACACCAAGAATCAATACCTTAAGTTAACACTGAGATATAATTACGGAGTTCAGTGTATTAGTTACCTTCAATATCTGTTATAAAAGTTATCCATCTTTTATTATATATTTTCTTTTCACTTTTATTTTTGTAAAAATGAATAATAGCTTCACAATTAGTTAATGTAAATTTTTGCTGTAAAAATAATCTAAAAGTATTTAAAACATTTATTACTTCTTTTCATAATATAATGATGTTGAATTTGATGGTAATTGTCTAAAACTCCCTGAAGCATATCTACATAATGTTTTAGTATTTTAGTAGGCTTCTTCATATGGTTTTACCCAAAGCTCTGCTCCCCATCCATCTTGAGAAGCATCTACAACAATAATTTTATAATCTGATTCTAAAGGTAATGTGTATATTTATATATATATATATATATATATATATATATATATATATATATATATAATATTTCAAATTGGAATTTTTTGAATTTTCATTGTAATGAGAGGGAAAAAGTTTTTTTGGAATTTGTACTTGTATGAAAAAATAGTTTCAGCATGATAGATTCAAAGACATGGTGAAAAGATTCAACTTGAATAAATAAAAAATTAAAATCTAAATTTAGCTCTCTTTGTCATATGTGTGATTATTATAGAAATAAGACAAATGGTAATATATCATCGAGCTAAGGAGCACCATATTGGTCTTTCAATGCATCAAAAAGTAGTCATATTACGATGTAAGAAATTATCTTTGAATTTGAAAGATGAACTACTTGCTTATCAAGGAGTAAGAAAATCCATATAGTTTATATACGGAGGACAATGAGAGGGTACTTGATATAATCGAAGAAACATATATTAAATTCCCCTTGCATTATGTTAAAAGAGCTCTTGAAGCAAGTTCTGGATTATCTAAAATAAAAGGTTTAATGCATAATTTTCTGTATAAAGAATCTTAAAAAGTTACTAGAAAGAAAAATATGAAAGATGTCAATTAAAGAAAATGTGGATAGAAGTATTAAATAAAGAATTATACAGTATATCGTTATGTAATTTTATAAACTAGGAATCCATTTTAATGCAGTAAAATTGAAGATTTTTTATTATATTGTTGAGGCAATTGCTCTATATAGATTTGTTTTTCGACCACTATTTTTTCATGAGTTGAGAGTTCTTCTATTTGAAAAAGACTTACATTCAACTATGAATAACATGGAAGATTTCAAAAAAAGGAGAAGAGGATGACTCTTACATTCAATGGATGGATTGATCATAAAGAATGATTTATAATTAATTTTTTTAGTTAATTCATCTCCATGCACTATATTCTTAGTGTTTTTATTCTTTTTCTCTTTTTTTTAAGAGTTGTCAGCTTGCCTTTCTTCGTATAATTTTATTTTTCGAGTAAATCTTTCTTCCAAATCATATGGATGATATTAAGAATGGAGGAATCAGAAAATAAGGACNGAATAATAGCTTCACAATTAGTTAATGTAAATTTTTGCTGTAAAAATAATCTAAAAGTATTTAAAACATTTATTACTTCTGTTATTTCATAATATAACAATGTTGAATTTTGTGGTTATTGTTTAAAACTTCATGAGACATATCTGCATAATTTTTCAGTACTTTAATATGCTTCTTCATATGGTTTAACCCTTAATTTTGCTCCCCAACCTTTATGAGATGCATCTACTACAACTATTTTATAATATGATTATAAGGGTAAAGTTAATTTTGATAAATTTTTAACTTGTTCTTTAATTTTTTGTATAATCTTAAGCTCTGTTTGGGGCCGCTTTTTTCGAGCGGCGCAGCCCCAAACCGCAACGCTCCTTTTTTTTGTCCAACGCGCAGCTTTGCGGTCCGCAGCTTTGCGGTCCGTCGCCGCTAAAGTATGCCGAACGCGGGCAGCGGGATCGACCCCGCGGCCCCGCGTTCGTGATTATTATTTCCCCGTTGCCCCCGCCCGCAGCGCCCTACTGTTCCCGAGACCGAGCGGAGGGATTTTTCTGCCCTAACACGCCACTGCTCCCGTGAAGCCTCCCGTCGTTCCCCAAAGGGTACTTGCTGCAGCGGTTCTTTGGTTTCACCGCACACAGTGGATGCTGAAGCACGGATTACTTCACAGCTACGCTTGGCCTCGCTCTCCTGTTGTGCTCGTTCTCGCGGTATCATCTATTGCTCTGCTCTACATCTTCTATATTGAAATATTTTTGTCTTGTTGTGGAGGTCTTTTTATATAAAGATTTTATAGTTTTCCTCAAATTTTTAATGTATGGTCTAGCATAATTTAATAACCTTAAAAATTTTTGTAGTTCTTTTGTATTTTCTATCTTGTCTGGAAATTCTAAAATTTTTTTAGATATATGATCTTGTAATTCTATTTCTCCTTTTCATTTTTTTTTGTCCTAAAAAATTTATATATTCTTTTGCGATTTCTATCTTCCTTTTAGATAAAATTATACCATGTTGTATACATAATTTAAGGACTTATTCTATATGTGCATAATGTTCTTTAAAATTATGTGATGCTATTAATATATCATCTATATATACTAATACATAGTCTAAATGTTTGAATATATTATCCAATTTTTTTTGGAAAATACTTGGTTCATTTTTTAATCCAAAAGACATTATTAGCCATTCGTAATGTCCTAAGGGTGTATAAATGTCATCCATTTTATCGATTTATTGTCTAATTTTATTTGTCAGTAATCCGATTTACAATGAAATTTACTCAAATATTCTTTATTTTGTATTAGGTTTATTAGCATATCATTATCTGATATTTTATAATCATCATCTTCAGTATTGTCATTTAATCTTTTATAATTAATCACAATTCTGGCTTTCCCTCTGATTATCTCTGCACGATTTCTTACCATAAAAGAGACAGATCTATGTTCAGTGTTTGATGGTCTTATTAATCCCAAATCTTTTAATTATTTATTTGAATTTTAAATTATTCTTTATCTAAAGGACTATAAAATAGTTGCAGTAGATGCATCCGAAAAAGGTTAGGGAGCAGAATTAAGGGTTAAACCATATGAAGAAGCATGTCAAAGTACAAAAAAATTATGCAAATATGCCTCACGAAGTTTTAAGCAATTACCGCAAAATTCAACATCGTTAGATTATGAAATAACAAGAGTAATAAATGCTTTAAATACTTTTAGATTGTTTTTACAACAGAAATTTACAATAAGAACTGATTGTGAAGCTATTGTTCATTTTTAATAAAATAAAAATGAAAAGAAAATATATAGTAAAAGATGGATAAATTTTATAACCAATATTGAAGGTAATGGATATAAAGTAACATTTGAACATATAAAAGGTAAAAATATTTTCTTAACCGATTTTCTTTCTATTGCCATAAAATATCCAAAAATAGATTTAAAATCTACGAATTTTAAATCACCATGAATTTATGATTATATTATATTTGTCAATGATTGTACTCGATGCTCTTAGTTAATACAATTGAAAAACAAGTATGAAGTTCTTTCAAAATTTACTCAATTGCATAAACTTATCAATAACCAATTCAATACTTCAATCAAAGCTCTTTGAATTGATGGGGAGGGGGGGGGGGGGGGGGGGGGGGGGGGGGGGGTGGGGGTTGCGCGGAGTCGAGAGTTTACATCCAACACTTTTCGAATTTACCTATCTTCAAATGAGATACATCATTAACTAAGTTGTCCTTACACTCCAAAACAAAACAAAGTGGTAGAATGGAAGCACCATCACATTATAGAAACCATACTAGCCTTCTTACTCATAGCCAAATTACCCATCATATTTTGAACCAAAGCAGCACAAACGACCATATATCTAATCAATCGCATGTCGTTTAGAAACACATAGCACATCTCACTATTTCAACTAATATATCTTAAAGCTCCAAGTTATGCTCATTTGCAAACTTTTGGATCATTTTGTTATCCGTGGCAGCACATCACACTCACTAACAAGCTACATTACAAAGCTCCACTTTGTATATTCTAGGTTACTCCACTCAACATAAAGATTATCGTGTTATAACCCCACAACCAACAAACTTATCATAACCAAACTTGTTGCATTTTATGAAGCAAGCTTTTCATCCAATCATCTACTCAATAACACATTCAACTCTACTCCCAACTCATATATACCAACCCTCATCCTCTTACCCAACACAACAGCCGAAACTAGCACCACAACTGGGTCGAAAATCCTCCCTATATCTAGACTATAGACTCACACTGATCCTTCCCTTTAGGCACAACAGTTCGATCCTCAACAGAGAAATACCAAATAAAGTTAAGTCAATATCCCTGCCTCAGCCCAAGCAACTACAGTATCCACGCTATAACTAGCAACTGAGTCCTTGTCTCCCACAGCAGGCAGGTCTTCCAATCCCATCTCCACCCATCATATACATAACAAACTAAAAATAGGTAAGTGGAAACCTAAATAAATTTTTTGATATGTAGCATCATCTCATCAAAGTACCTGAACCGACTAGCTTCTGGCGAGCAAGCAAGTTTTCTCAATGGAGAGAAGCTATGTCCCAAGAATTCTTAGCTCTTCAACAACAAGGGACCTTGGAATTAGTTCCTACATGTTCTACTTGCAAATTTATAGAATGTAAGTGGACATATAAAATCAAACGACACTTCAACAGGACCTTTGCGAGATACAAAGCTCGTTTACTAGCAAAGGGATTCAATCAAGAATACAAAAGTATATACCTTGAGACATTTAGTCCGGTGGCCAAAATGACTACCATCATAATTCTTATGACAAAATCCATTCAAAACAAGCGGGACATTCTCCAACTCAACACATCAAACGCTTTTCTACATGGGAGTCCAAAAGAAGTTGTTTATATGTCTCAACCTCTGGGCTTCCAAGATCATCGATATTCTCAACATATTTGTCACTTACGAAAAGCTATATTTGGCCTGAAACAATCATCTCGTTAGCAGTATTCAACACTTTCGGCATACCTTACTCAACAAGGTATTCACTTCAACAAATCAGATCTGTCTCTACTCATATATCATAAGGATGAGCTCCTCACTTTCTTTCTCATATAAGCTAATAACATGTAACAATATGAACTTCATTAAAAATTTATTCTAAATTTTCATAATAGGTTTCAAATCGAGGAGATATGGCAAATAAAAACATTTTTAGGCATTCAATTTCACAAGATAGAATCTAACTATCATTTAAATCAAACATCATACATAGAATCTGGCATTCAATTCTCTGCCTCTCCTCTCTATCTATCATTGACTTCCACCACACACCACCAAGTGTTCATAAATAACAATCAAGGAGAGTTTGAACACAGCCAAGCCATTTTCAAAGATCAAAATTCAAGCAAAAGCGCAATAACAGTTTGAACTTGACGTAGATGTAATTTTCATTAAAGCTTCCTAAACCTGTATGCCAAGCATTTTCAAATGATTGAAATAATTGAAATCATGAAATTAGCCAACGTAGCCAGTCAAGTGGATTATGCATGTCACAGCCAATGAAACTCTAGGACATCAATCTATATTATCAGGATTTTTGCACAGCACAAGCAGTTGATCAATTTTGATGGATTATAGTCTCCACAGTGTTATGAAATAAGAATAGTTTTCAGAATCTGTGAAGTGGAATTCTGAAGAGATTTAGGGCCAGCTACAAGTGTTATGACTTTCTCTAGAGTGATTTCTACCTTCGTATGGTCCTTGCATGTTGAAAGACCTTAAAAAAAATACACAACTTAAGCCACAACATTGAATTAATTAAAAGCATGAAGCTTGTATTCCTTAATTGGTGACCATGAGCATTTTGGTCATTCGATCTGTGTGAATTTTGTTTAAAGCTCTTGAATATTTTGATGGTTATGTTACTAAAACTAAATAGTTCAAAAGGGTTGATGTGTCAGATTTAATTTTTTTCTCATTTTAGTTTACATTTCTATAATTGTGCAAATAAAATCCTGTTTTTTTGTGTGAAAAGGAGGATTTACATACATACCACTCAAAGATCAATTTATACTAGTTTATGTGTGTGTGTGTGTGTGTGTAGGGGGCGGGGGGGTGTCTCATTTTAGTTATGCATGAAAAAATATATTTCAATTTTAAAAAATTAAAATGATTATATATTTAACGTGATATGAAAGATTTTAGTGGCAAAAATATTAAAGCAAAATATAAAAATTATCTACGTAAATTCATAGAAATTGGGTGATTTGTGCTAAATTTTTTATTTATGGTTCTCATTTATTTTAATAACTTATGAGTTTTATTTTGATAAGTTAAGTTATTTATTTTCTTAACTCATAAATTATGTCATAATAAATGACAACTTAAGTTATTTACTTTTATAACTCATGATAACTTAAGTTATTCATTTTCTTAACTAATAACTTATGTCATAACTTATGTTATTTATTTTTATAACTCATGATAACTTACATTATTTATTTTCTTAACTCATAACTTAAGTTATTTATTTTTTTAATTCATAACTTATGTCATAACTTATGATATTTATTTTTATAACTCATGATAACTTAAGTTATTAATTTTCTTAACTAATAACTTATGATATTTATTTTTGTAGCTCATGTAATTTCTAAAATGAATAGGGGTCATTAACTTATGTCATTGATTTTAATAATAAAAATATATTAATTTATTAAATTATCATAAATTATATTGTTTAGTAACCCCCTTGATGTATGGTGATTAAATAGAGCTTAATTCATAGAATGAGTCTTCTCTATTCCCAGCACACCCTGTGCATTCCCCTTCATTGGAAAGTACAAAAAGTTTTGAGGAATTAGAGAGAGAAACTCCATCTATTCAAGATCAAATTTTATTATCTTGAATACATGTATGTGTCACTTTATTATAAATATGTAAAAATCATAAATTTAAAATATCTTGGCAATTATATATTTTTATAATTTTTTTTCATAATTGTTAAACATGAATTTCTAACATGTGATATTTGAGCCTTGATTACTAAATTTATGATTTTTCATATAATTTTATTTAAGTTAATTGTATTAAACTTTAGCTATGAATTAGATATTGTAATGCTAACGTAAATTGATATGATTCAAATTATTATTTATTTGATGTCAATATTATGTTTAATTTGTTAGTCACCAAAGTGACCAAATTAGTAAGTTTAATAGACGTCAAATTAAATGAATTCAGTTACTCGCGAGTATGTGATACTTGTTATGAAATAATTTAACATTATGTTACAGAAATATTAAAATTCATTTATTATACAATATTTTTGAATCGTCCAAAGGTTGATCATTCATTTTATAATTTTTTGACTATAATTGCAATCTATTTAATACTTAGTTAAGATATGTTTATACATCCAAAGATAAAGACATGTCTAATTTGAGTATAAACGATTATTAATTATATTATATTTAAGTTAAGCATCAATTATGCTTATTATCGTGTATTGTTATATCACCCAATAAAGATTTCAATACACTATTACTATTATAATTATTATTATAATTTGATTTTATATCAATATTTATGTAAGTTTAATGTTCGAAGCATTAATGCACGAGCATGTTTTATTTATTTGCAGTAACTACTCCCGTTTCGTTTCATTCGCAAGCTACATCTATTCAAAATTTCATTGGACTTAACTTCTCTGAATAACGTGAGCAAGTCCAGTTTCACCTTGGTGTTCTGGATCTTGATTTGACACTCATGACTAAGAAACCCCGTGCTCTTACGGATTCTAGCAGAGTCGAACAAATATCTTTTTATAAAGCTTTGGAAAAATCAAACAAATTAAGCTTCATGTTTATGCGAATGACTGTAGCAAACAACATAAATTGTACACTTTCTAGCACTAAAAGTACTAATAAATTTATGAAATTTGCTAAGAATTGTTCTTAGCCTGACTCTGTTGATAAGTTTCTTGCTGGGACATTATTGAGTACGTTAACCAACATGAAATTTCATGATTCTCGTACTATGAATGAGCATGTCGTTGAAATGACAAATATAACAACAATACTTAAGACCCTGGGAATGGAAGTGAATGAAAATTTCCTTGTGCAATTTATCATTAACTCCTTACCTCCTGAGTATGGTCTATTTCACAAGAACTTTAATACTATGAAAGATAAGTGGAATGTGAATGAACTACAATATATGCTCATTCAAGAGGAAGCAAGACTTAAGAAAGAAGTAAATCACTCCATTAATCTCATGGGTTATCAAAGAAAAGCTGTAAAGAAACTTAGAAATAATAATGGAAAGGGAAAACAAATGCCACAAAAGATTAATGTGTCATCTACTCCAATTCACAAAGAGAAACATAAATAAATTAAGTGTCATATTTGCAGAAAGCCTATACACTTTCAAAATTAGTGTCAAAAGCACAAAGATTGGTTCGAAAAGAAAGATAAACCTTGTGTTTTTGAATGTTTTGAATCAAATTTGGCAGAAGTTATTTATAATACCTGGTGGATTGATTTTGGTTGTATCACTCATGTTTCTAATACGATGTAGGGATTCCTTACAACCCAAATCATAAACCCAAATGAAAAGTTTGTCTTCATGGGAAACCGAGTCAAAACACCAGTTAAAGCTATTAGAACCTATTAGTTGATTTTAAATACTGAACATCATTTAGACATTTTTCAAACACTTTATGTCCCTTCTGTTTCTTATAATTTAATTTCATTTTCTAAACTTGATTTTATTGGATACTCCTTTAAATTTTGAAATGGTTGTTTCAGTTTGTTTAAACATAATCATCTCATAGGTTCTGGTATTCTTTGTGATGGTCTATATAAGCTTAAACTTGATAACATTTTCACTAAAACCTGATAACTTTGCATCATAATATTGATATTAAACGACGTTTTATGAATGAATGTTCAACTTATTTGTGACATAAACGTTTGGGTCATATATCCAAAGAAAGAATTGAAAGATTAGTAAAGAATGAAATCCTTAATGAATTGAATTTTATTGATATTGCATCTGTGTGAATTGTATTAAAGGAAAATACACAAATCACACACTTAAAAAAGTCACCACAAGAAGCACACAGCTCTTTAAAATTATACACATTGATATTTTTGGACCTTCTGATGTTCCATCTTTTGGTGGAGAGAAATAGTTTATCACCTTTATTGATGATTTTTCATGTTATGGGTAAATCTACTTATTTTATAAAAAATATCCAGCTATAGATGCCTTAAAAGTGTATATAACTGAGGTTGAGATACAATTGGACAGAAAAATAAAAATTATCAGGTCTAATAGAGGCGGTGAGTATTATGGAAGTTACAATGAATCTGGACAATTTCTAGGTCCATTTGCTAAATTTCTTCAAACTAATGACATATGTGCACAATACACTATGCCAGGAACACCACAACAAAATGGTGTTGCAGAATGGCGAAACCGTACTATAATGGAAATGATTAGAAGTATGATGAGTAATTCTTCTATAACCTCATCATTATGGATGCATACTTTAAAGACAGTTGCATATTTGTTAAATAGGATTCCCAATAAGACAGTTCTAAAAACTCATTTTGAACTATGGACAGGAAGGAAACCTAGTTTTAAGGCACCTGTATGTTTGGGGTTGCCCAGCAGAAATAAAGTTATATAATCCACATGAAAAGAAACTAGACTCAAGAACAACCAGTGGTTTCTTCATTTATCATCCAAACAAATCTAGAGGGTATAAATTTTATTATCCTAACCACAATACAAGAATTATTGAAGCTGAAAATGACAAGTTCATTGAAAATGATGAAGTTAGTGGGAGTTTGGAACCACATAATGTGGAGATCCAATAAATTAGGGTTCAAGTTCCTTTACCTACATTTTTTTCTCAAATTGTTATTCCTACAGTTGTTGAACAGTTTGACAACTTAGAAGAACAACAGATATACGATCAAACACACCACAATGAAACTGTCACTAATGAAACTATATTAGATGAACTACATGAAGTAGTACGTGGAAAGTCTCAACGACAAAATGGTCTGCTATTTCGATGATTATGTGATTTATCTACATGAATCTGAATTTGACTTAGGAGTCAATGAAGATCCAGTTTCATTTTCACTAGCCATAAAAAATGCAAATTCTTCTAAATGGTTAGATGCAATGAAAGATGAGTTGAAATCGATAGATCACAACAAAGTCTAAGATGTCGTTGAATTGTCTGAGGGTTGTAAAAGAGTCGGGTATAAATGGGTCTTTAGGACTAAGCGCGACTCAATTGACAATATTGAACGATATAAAGTCAGGCTAGTTTCCAAACGTTTCACTCAGGAAGATGACATCGACTATAAAGAAACATTTTCTCCGATTTCTAAGAAAGATTTATTTAGAATTATCATGACACTAGTAGCTCATTATGATTTGGAGTCATACCAAATGGATGTAAAAACTATCTTTCTGAATGAGATTTAGATGAAGAGGTCCACATGAGTCAGCCTGAAGAACTTTTGTTGAAGGAAAGGAACACATGATATGTAAACTTAATAAATAAATATACGGACATAAGCAAGCTTCCCGACAATGGTATCATAAGTTCAATGATACCATCACTTTCTTTAGATTTAAAGAAAACATTATTGATCAGTGTATATATCTAAAGGTCAGTGGGTGCAAGATCATATTTCTCATTATGTATGTTGATGACGTCTTGTTGGCTAATAATGATCTTGGCTTATTATATGAAACCAAGAATTTTCTCTCTAAGAACTTTGAAATGAAGAAATGAGTGAGTCATCCTATGTGATTGGAATTGAAATATTTCGTGATAGATCACAAAGATTGTTAGGGTTGTCTCAGAAAACATATATCGAAAGAGTTCTTAATAGATTTAATATGACAGGGTGCTTAGCAAGTATTGCTCCAATTCAAAAATGAGATAAATTTAGCCTTATGCATTGTCCAAAGAATGATTTGGAACGTAAACAATTGGAAGAAATTCCATATGCATATATTGTTAGAAGCTTAATGTATGCTCAGACTTGTACTAGACCATACATTAGCTTTGTTGTCAGGATGTTGGGCAAGTATCAAAGTAATATGAGAATAGATCATTGGAAAACTGCAAAAAAAGTTTTAAGGTATCTACAAGAAACAAAAGACCACATACTCACTTATAGAATATCTAAAATTCTTGAAATGATAGAATATTCAGATTTAGATTTTGATGGATATGTTGATATAAGAAAATCAACATTTGACCATTTGTTTCTTCTGGCTGAAAGAGTAATCTCATAGAAAAGTGTGAAGTAGACTATCACAACTGCTTGGCTTACTTTGAAGCTACAATTCAGAGTTTATGGCTACGAAATTTTATTTCAGGACTTGGAATTGTCGAGAGTATTGCCAAGCTGCTGAAAATTTATTGTGATAACTTCGCAGTAGTCTTCTTTTCTAAAAACAACAAGTATTTCAAATGTGTTAAACACATGAAATTAAAATGCCTTGCGTTAAGGAAGAAATTCAGAAACATAGGGTGTTAATTGGGCATATTGGCACAAATCTCATAATTGCAGATTCTTTGACGAAAGGGTTGCCACTGAAGATATTTAACAAACATGTCATGAGGATGAGTATTACCAAAACCCATTATTAGTTTTATGTTATTTGTATTTTGACACTTTGAGCTCAATTTTCTTGTTTCCAATATTTATAAATCTTATTTTTATAGTTACTGTACACTTTATGTTGCACGATATTCAATAAATTTTGTCTTTTATTATACATTATGAGACCATGATATTAATACTCATTATGCTGAGTATGAATTGATATTTTGATACATAAAAGGGATTGTGTCGATAAATTAATGCACAACCGCCACGATTCATATTAATTTTATATTTATTAAATAATTTATGATTTAACCAATATAAAGAATGATTAATCTTACATTTTGTGCACTATGTTATGCACTATTAAAATTAAGTAAGCCAAGTGAGAAAATGTTAAAATTTTTATTTCTGACTCATATTTATTTTAATAACTTATGAGCTTTATTTTAATAACTTAAGTTATTTATTTTATTAACTCTTAACTAATGTCATAATAAATGACAAATTAAGTTATTTTTTTAATAACTCATGATAACTTAAGTTATTTATTTTCTTAACTCATAACTTATGTCATAACTTATATTATTTATTTTTATAACTCATGATAACTTAAGTTATCTATTTTCTTAACTCATAACTTATGTCATAACTCATGATATTTATTTTCATAACTCATGATAAGGTGTTAATTTTCTTAACTCATAGCGTATGTCATAACTTATGATAACTTATGATGTTTATTTTTGTAACTCATGTAATTCCTAAAATGAATAGGGGTTATTAACTTATGTCATTGATTTTAATAATAAAATTTAATTAATTTATTAAATTATCATAAATCCTATTGGTTAGTAACCACATTGATGGATGGTGGTTAAATAAAGCATAATTCAGAGAATGAGTCGTCTCTCTTCCTAACACACCTCGTACATTTCCCTCCATAAGAAAATACATAAACTTTCAAGGGATTAGAGAGGGAAACTCTATATCTTTAAGATCAAATTTTATTACCATGAATACATGTATGTGTTACTTTATTATAGATATGTAAAAAACATAAATTTAAAAGATCTTGACAATTGTGCATTTTTAGAATTTGTGTCATAAATGTTAAACATGAATTTCTAACAATTTGTATGCTGAGGTCTTAAACAAAAATGTAAATAAATACTAGTAAAATCAATATAACTTAATGAACATGAGTTTGGACCAACCACATAGAGAAAAATTCTCGGCGGCTCTTAAACTCTGATCTTAAAATAACTAAATCTACTTGTCCAACAAAGCAATTTACTTTGTTTTAAATATTTTCAAACTGGCTACTGCTTTCATTCTACAACTCATATTTCATGCTTGTGAAGGAACATTTTTTTAGCATTTTTTAAACTCTCCACTTATGATCACTATGGGCAATTGAAAACTCAAATCGATCCACTCAGCTAAAGAAGTCACAATTTTCTGATTTTTGTTCTTTTTTTTAGTAGATTTCCATGTCTTCTTGTATAAGCGTGTTTTTTTTGTACTATTTCAATAATTGGAGTTATTATTTTTTGTGGAATGTATTGTATACACGTCTTAGAACAATCCCATGCTCAAATTTCTCTAAAAATTCAGCAATAAGTATTTAAATAACTATTATAGCTTTTTTTTTCTTGGCTCCTAATCTATATTTTTCTTTAATTATTATTGGTTCTTGATATTCCCATTCACCCAAAATTTTACAAAATACTAATTTATTGAAACTAATTATATGAGTGGAACCCAAATCACCTCCAAATTAAACTCTAAATAGATAATTAACACTACTTGAACTCCTAATCACATCAAGATAATTGACAATCATACACACTATAATTAAAAGATAACCAA
>NEWO01002935.1:12722-24297 GCA_003013225.1 Phalaenopsis aphrodite
TCCATTCAAGGTAGTCTTAAAACTGATATCAAAATATGAGAATTGAATGTCATACCCCATTTAAGGTGGTCTTAAACCTATCTCGAAGAAAATTGGGTAGAGAATTGGATGTCAATCCATTTAAGGTGGTCTTAAAACCGATCTCAAAAGATGAGAATAAAATATCATATTCCATTTAAGGTGGTCTAAACTTATCTCGAAAAAAATTGGATAAAAATTCTGATGTCGTAATCCATTCAAGATGGTCTTAAAACCGATCTCAAAAGATGAGAACAGGATGTCATACCCAATTTAAGGTAGTCTTAAACCTATATCGAAGGAAAATTGAGAATTCAAAATGTTAGCCCTGATCTCAAGAACACTGTGAAAATAGTTTAGAGAATTTGTGGTGTTGAGCTCATAGATATAGGGGATGTGAAGATTGGCAGTGGTGAGGAAAAATTTGTAGGATTTTGTGCAGAGTGTGAAACTCCGTGAGGGTTGTGGCAAATTTGTGCAGACAAGGGCACTCGTTTTGCAAAATCGGAGAGTGAGGAACCTCGAACTCGAGGGAAACAGACTCATTAAATTTATATTTTCTTGTTGTCTTTATCACATTTAATTATCAAAGTATACTTTTCAAAATTTAATTTTTGTTGGTTGATTTATTTTTCAAAAACTTCATTCAAATTTTATTATCAAAATTTTGTCGTATTGTTTTTTGTTCATTATAAATTGGAACCAACGTATGGTTCTGCGACTCTTTATAAATCGCACAAAAGGACAATTTAACGAATTCATTGAAATCTGGAAGAAATTTCATTAATCTGCTTCAGATATGCCCTACAAACTGAATACATGCTGAAGCGTCAAAAGATAACATGTTGAATACATTTGAAACAACATATGTTGAGTACATACCATATACTGAACACATATGAGACATTTCATATCATATCTGCTACTCTGTCGTAGTACAAAAAGTGACAAAAACTGTCTATCTGTCCTCTATGGAGAACTCCTAATAAAGCTGATATACTAAGCCACGCTTCAGGATAAGAATTCCTTTCACGTGTACTTAGAGATGCAATCATCTCATAGCTCGTACAAGCGCAGCTCTTCCAACTCTGGGTTCGAACAGATCCATGACGTATTTTACTATCATCCATTCTTCTTAATGTCACAGAAACTCTGCGGAGTCGTACTATCGGGATGCAGTGTTTAGCTAGATCTCCTCCATTTCTTTTTAGAATTAGTACTGAACCAACTGACAACAGAATCTCGATGGATCCTCTAAACTCTCCAGGGCCAACAATATCAATTTCTTTTCTAAATAGAATGTTACTCTAGCTCATGAATGACATTGTGCAAAAAGGCCTTACAAAATCATGGTTGTCAATATGCAGAGAGATGCAGTCTCCTTCATCATAAATGTTGATTATACAACTATTCAAAATGCAGTCTGCCGATAGTATGCTCCACCTGACCATCCTTTTAATCATTCTTTTTATCTCAGAAGATAGAGGATCTACCTCATCGTATCTTAAGATACCTGAGGATTCCCTAGCCTATCTTCGACAAAGTTGTAGCAGCAACCACACTGAATGGTTATCATGTCTTTCCCATGCATCCATTTTCGCGGCTCTGAGTAAGTTTTCTTCATTAACAGACCGACTCGACCTCAGTCTCTCAAATCAAATATGCAGTCAAAAATTCTTCTTTCATCATTTTCGGAGAAAACTCCTGTATATAACTTTATGCTTACGGTGGTTGGCATTACGGCATTGCGTTCTTCTGAGTGGCGCATTTGACACTCTTTCTTCATCCTAAATCTATGCTTACGGAGGTTGGCATTACGGCGTTGCGTTCTTCTGTGTGGCACATAGAGCTTTCTTATGTCAAGAGAAAAGACGTATGAAAGAAGCAGAAGATACACTTACCCCAATTCTTGAGCGAAAAATCTATGACCCATGCATGAGGGACACTTCTACCAGTCCACCTGTTATAGAGGATGAGTCCAAGTTTGTTGCAGAGCAGACACAATTAGAAATTCCAGATGAACTTTGTAAAGGTTGCCCAATGTGCAACGTTGAAATTCCAACACACGCATCGACAGGAGGAGCATTTGTGAAGTGCCCGAGATGCAGTGTCCTCCATTTGGATCACTACAGTAGCTTTGAAAAATATACGTCCGCCAACACAGGGTGCTAGGAGATAGCGCACCCAAATATGGAGTCATATATTCCACTACATATGATGCCAAGTCAGACATGTTTTCCCACAGACATTGAAATGAGGGAGCAACCCCGACGACCACAAAGGATTCCTACTGCAGAATTAGAAAGAATGAACGTACTTAAAAAAAAAGAATTTGAATTCTATGAAGAAATCCAAGGGAAATTTGTCAACATTTTGAAAGACCTGGAGCTATATACAGTTTTCTCCAAAAATGATGAAAGAAGAATTATTGACTGCGTATTTGACTAGAGAGACTGAGGTCGAGCCGGTCTGTTAATGAAGAAAATTACTCGGAGCCGCGGAAATGGATGCACGGGAAAGGCAGGATAATCATTCAGTGTGGTTGCTGCTACAACTTTATCAAAGATA
The DNA here is from genome assembly GCA_003013225.1 of Phalaenopsis aphrodite. Lineage (NCBI taxonomy): Eukaryota > Viridiplantae > Streptophyta > Magnoliopsida > Asparagales > Orchidaceae > Phalaenopsis > Phalaenopsis aphrodite. The sequence continues at coordinate 15,309 of NEWO01002935.1, forward strand.
GGCTAGGGAACCCCCCAGGTATCTTGAGATACGACGAAGTGGATCTTCTGCCTTCTGAGATAAAAAAAAATGATTAGAAGAATGGTCATGTGAGGCATACTGCCGGCAGACTGCATTCCGAATAGTTGCATAATCAATATTTATGATGAAGAAAACTGCATCCCTCCGCATATTGATAACCATGATTTTGTAAGACCCTTCAGCACAGTGTTCTTTATGAGCAAGAGTAACATTCTGTTTGGAAAAGAAATTGATATTGTTGGCCCTAGAGAATTCAAAGGATCCGTCGAGATTCCGCTGTTAGTGGGTTCAATACTAATTGTTAAAAAATATGAAGTAGATCTAGCCAAGCACTGCATCCCGGGAGTACGACACCACAGAGTTTCTGTGACATTAAGAAGAATGGATGATAGTAAAATACGACATGGATTCCGTCCGAACCCAGAGTTGGAAGAGTTGCGCTCGTACGAGCTATGAGAAGGTTGCACCTCTAAGTACACTTGAAAGGAATTCTTATCCTGAAACGTGGCTTAGTAGATCAACTTAATCAGGAGTTCGCCATAGAGGACAGATAGACAGTTTTTGTCACTTTTTGTACTGCGTCAAAGTAGCAGATATAATATGAAATGTCTCAGATGTGTTCAGTATATGATATGTACCCAGCATATGATGTTTCAACATGTATTCAGCATGTTATCTTTTGACGCTTCAACATGTATTCAATTTGTGGTGCAAATTTGAAGCAGATTAATGACATTTCTTTGAGATTTCAATGAATTTGTTAAATTGTTTTTTTGTTATATTAATAAAGAGTTGCAGAATCATACGTTGGTTTCAACTTATAACAAACAAAAAACAATACAACATTAATTTGATAATAAAATTTGAATAAAGTTTTTTTCAAAATAAATCAACCAACTAAAATTAAATTTTGAAAAGTATACTTTAATAATTAAATGTGAAAGACAACAAGAAAATAAAATTATAAATTTAATGAGTTTGTTTCTCTCGAGTTCGAGGTTCCTTACTCTCCGATTTCGCAGCACGAGTGCCCTTGTCTGCACCAATTTGTCACAACACTCATAAAGTTTCACACTCTGCACAAAATCCTACAAATTTTTCCTAAACACTGACAATTTTCACATCCCCTATATCTATGGGCTCAATACCACAAATTCTTTACACTATTTTCATAGTGTCTTGGGATCAAGGCCGACATTTTGATTCCCAATTTTCCTTCGAGATAGGTTTAAGATCACCTTAAATAGGGTATGACATCCTGTTCTCATCTTTTTAGATTGGTTTTAAGACCACCTTGAATGGATTATGGCATCTGATTCTCTACCCAATTTTCCTTCGAGATAGATTTAAGACCACCTTAGATGGGGTATGGCATCCTATTCTCATATTTTGAGATCGGTTTTAAGACCTCCTTGAATAGATTATTGCATCCGGTTCTCTACCCAATTTTCCTTTGAGCTAGGTTTAAAACCATCATAAATGAGGTATGACATCCTCTTCTCATCTTTCGAGATCAGTTTTAACCATAAATGGATTATGCCATCTAATTCTCTACCCAATTTTCTTCGAGATAGGTTTAAGACTGCTTTAAATGGGGTATGACATCCTATTGTCTTACTATGAGATCGTTTTTTAAGACCACCTTGAACAGATTATGCATCTGATTCTCTCCCAATTTTCTTCGAGATAGGTTTAAGACTACCTTAAATGGGGTATGACATTATATTCTCATCTTTTGAGATCGGTATTAAGACCACAATAAATGGATTATGACATCTGATTCTCTAACTAAATTTCTTCGAGTAGGTTTAAGACCACCTTAAACAGTATATGAAATCATATTCTTAGCTTTTGAGATTGGCTTTAAGACCACCTTGAACAGATTATGCATCTGATTCTCTCCCAATTTTCTTCGAGATAAGTTTAAGACCACCTTAAATGGGGTATGACATTATATTCTCATCTTTTGAGATCAGTTTTAAGACCACGATAAATAGATTATGACATCTGATTCTCTAATCAATTTTCTTCGAGTAGGTTTAAGACCACCTTAAACGGAGTATGACATCATATTCTTAGCTTTTGAGATCGGCTTTAAGACCACCTTGAATGGATTATGGCATCTGATAAGTTTAAGACCACCTTAAATAGGGTATGACATCCTTTTCGCTTCTTTTGAGATCGGTTTTAAGACCACCTTAAATGAAGTATGACATCTGGTTCTCCCCAATTCCTCGAGATCGGTGTGAGGCCTCCTTAATGGAACAAGGCTTCCGATTCTCATGCAGGGATGGATACCCAAATTTCAATTCTCATTTCGAGGTCAGATTCCCATTTGTCGGAGCACCCAAAACTTGATAATTTGAAATCCACCTAATCTCCAGCGAGAGTTCTGAATCCTCGATTTCGATCGTATATTCACTTACTAATTCCCCAGCAGAAATAACTGTCACTCAATTTTATGTTTTGTTCTAAGTATGTTGGCTTAGACATCTTTGTTGGTTTTGTTGATCTCTTCTGTCAACGCCAATACGTGCGGTGTGCTTGTCCGACACAACACACCTATTGGAAGTTCATTTGTTCACCTCATTTTTAGTGAGGTCTAGTTTTACTCTTAGGGTTTAGGGTCTATCCTTAGGATCCTTCCTGTGACTAGCTTAGAACCTTAGAAATGGGACCCACCTCATTTTAGAAATCCAAACTGCTTCTATCCTTTTTTGAAGTTTCGCATGTGGTTATTTACCTCTAGCACTTAGAAGGTTGAAACTAACATGAGAGAACTCAAAAGGAGTCCCTATAGGACCTTTAAGCCTTATGATTGCTTTTGGCACAATTTGCACCTTCGCACGCACAAACTTCATAGTTCGAACGGCAACACGCTAGAATACCACAATGCACATCGTGTGCGTCGCTATTTGTTAAAACTAAAATAAATTTTCGTAGCGATCGATCGCGAGCCGAAATTTTGACGAAAATTAAATTTGATGCTTTTTGACCCTATCGTTGATGAGGTTGTCAGAACAACCTTGGATGACGAAACATACTCCGCCGGCACGTCCAGAACATCGACTTTGACTAAGAAGAACACTTATTTTGATATGGTTCCATGCGAGGTCAAATTGTGTCCGAATCCACGAAATTTGGGTAAAATATTAACTTAAAATAAAAAAGTATGAAAAAAAAGAAAATCCTAAATCCCTAATTTGCTCACGCCTCTTCCCCCTTCTCAGTCGCAATTCCTCGAAGGCGCGACTCCAACCGAGCCTCCCTCCCGACTGAACTCCTCTTCTTCTCCATTCACGAAACCTAGCCGGTCCCTTTCCTATGCGCCGACCTAGCAGCTCCCTTTCCTAGGCGCCGACTTAGTCTGCTCTCTGTCGCTCTTGTCGTGATTATGGTCGATTGCCCCTTGTGCTCGGTTCACCACAAGTAAATTCAAGGGCAGTCTCCTCCTCTTGGCTATATAAACCCCTCTTGGGGGAATATTTTCTGTTGTTGAAAGTTTGACTATTGGTATTTTGGAGGAAATTTCGGCGAGTTGCTGAATCTCTTGATTCTTTTGGGCGTATGGGGTTGAAGAAGCTTTGTTGGATTTCCCACTATTAGAAACTTCGCTTGAAACAACTAGCAAGGTGACTCATTTTCTTTTATTCTCCTTTGATTCTCAATTTTTTTCCTTTGCTATTTAGCTTTATTTGAGCTTAATGTTATTCATGTGCATATTGTTGATGCCGTAAAAGGGGAGGGTCAAATGCATTTGTTTTTCTTTTATGCGTACGCTGAAAGCAAAGTCAAGGTGTCGTGCCTTGCTTGTACTACTAGCTTAATAAATTTCAACCCAGATTATAAGCACTAGAAAATGGTTTGTGTTTGATTATATTATTGGTATCATATTAATGTTTTGAAGTCATCCGTCTCTTCAAGGGATGGTTTGGTGGCTCTCACTCAAGGGAGATCTAGATGTTTTGTGGCTGCTATAAGTGAGGTTCTTACTTTGTTAATTGTTTTCTTTTATTTTAAAGTTTTTGAGAGTTTTTTAGCTGTCTTTCTGTAGGGAATTAAATATTCGCTTATAGAGGAGCTAAAGCACTTGTCTTAACACTCCAATAGAGAAATTTACATGCATACCACATCGGGTTTTTTTTTTATATGTTTACATACATAACCTGCATTGATATGCCATAAGAAATTTGGATGCTATAAATGTAAAACTTGGGCATTTGAGCTGTGGATATATGGAAAATTGAATGACATGTATGTATAAATGAAAGTTTGGGTGTTAGTAGATACGTGTATTCATATGATTTATGTGGTATGCATATAAAACTTGTCTCTCCACATTTATGCCGCTTAGGAGATGTTTCCATCTTTTTAATGTGAAATATATATTTTTATGCATGAGATTAAAACACTGAAATGCCATGTGTACATTAATATGAAAACTTAGGTGTGCATGTTTTCTCAATTAATTATGTATTTACATGTATAATGTTTAAATTTTGTATGTATATGTGCAGAATTTTTTAGAATCCATGTATACTCACATATATAAAATGTAAAACAAATGTATGTATGTTATTCTTCATCATCCCTAAGCATCTACATGTGTAATATCTAAATTTTGAAGTGGAAGTTTGTTAGTTTTGAAATCTTAACACTTGCACTTATATACATCTGATTTTTGGATATTAGTTTTACAGATTTTTTTGTTATTCTCATATATTTACATTTCTAGCACTTAGTTTCAAACATAAAATTTCAAATTTTATATTTACACCTCTATTAATTAATATTCAATGCTTACATATATGCCACTTTGCCTAGGGCCACAAGCATAAATGGAAAATGCGTACTTTACTTCAGACTGTTGGAATTGTGTATTTTTTTATATATATGCTATGAAAATTTGGAAATCATAAATGTAAAACAAATTTAAGTACTAGTTGCGAGAATAAAATATGAGATTGTTGCCATTTTTTTCTACGAAAATTTTAAACTTGTCAACTTGGTTCTTGTCACTTAATATATATGCGTGAAGTGTCAGATTTATGGATTAAGGAGGGTCAGATGGTTCATATGCAGAATTCTTTATTTTTATTGGCATTCATGCATATAACATTTAAGGTGAATAGATACATATACAAAATTCTTTATTTTTATAGGCATTTATGCATATAACACTTAAGGTGGATATATACATATGCAAAATTCTTGATTCTTATTGGTATTTATGTCTATTTCCCGTCTTGACAAATAATTATTTGTTTAGTATCTCGAATTGAGAGGATGTTTTCAGGGTGGAGCTTTATGATTTGCCGATCTTGCATGCTGGTTTATTCACTAATTAGATGTGTTAAACATTGCATTTTGGGCTATTTTTAAGACATATTTGGTGCTCTTTTGTGACATTAGAAAGAAGTTTCAAACGAGTTTTCTTTTTCAAATCTGCATCGCTGGATATCGACAATTGTTTTAAACACAATTTTGAGGTTTTAGTGGTGGCATTTTGATGTGATATGAAAGGTTTTAGAGCTTTGAAAATTATATGCCTTTTGTTTGATTCGCAAAATTTGAAGGCTTTTAGAATTTAGTTTTGGGAAGCATAAAATTGATGTGAATTTGATTCATGAAAAGTTTGAAAACTCACAAACTATTATTTGGGAAAATTTTGGAATTGATTTATGAAAGATTTGGATGAGGTGAATGCAACATTTGGGTTTAGGCTTGGGTGTGTAAATGCGTAAGTGTTGTGGGGCCCCGTATGTAATCATTGCGTTGGTTCAGACTCTTTGATGTTTCGACTTGCTTGAAATGCAGTTTGGAAATGATTCCATTTAGGTTGATTCGTTTGCGAAATTGTAGGAAATTATACTCTTTTGGGTTGATTCGTGGATCGTTGGACCGAATTTTGGGGATTTTTCGTCGATCATTTAGATGCGTTTTTGAGGGTCACTCCACCTTTTACTTCTTCGTCATTTCAGGTAGATTGATCCCTCCTTTCTCTCACCCCATTTTTCCTCTTTTGTTCCTTGCTTATTGGCTTGATTTAGGTGCTTACGTCCCAAACATAAGCACACATATACAGTCGTCGTTTTATATGAACCATCAAGAAAGGCTATAAGTTGAACGGTTCATTCTGGGATTGGGTTTTGATGATAAAGACATTCGGTTGTAGAGCAGAATAATATTTCATCCTACGACATCGGGACCCGACTCAAGGACCCGATGAAATGTAGGATGACAAATTTATTCACTGACACCAGACAAACGGGGGACCCTTGCTTTCTTAAGTTGTTGGCGGTCCTAGCCCGACGGCGTGATCGACTTATGTATAATCATATTTTATATAAAGTACAATGATAGAAATAGACATGTTAGTTACAAAAACATTTTGACTACAAAATTTGATACTACTTATATGCATGAAACATATATGCATGCCAAAATATAAATTTTAAGTAATATAACTAGATTTTCCACTTGTCAATCATTAGTACTGGGCTAAAGAGTACCCTCCTGAGTTGGTATTGTAGGAAACCCTTATAGTTGAATGTTTGGTTTTATATATACGGGTGATCAATGTTGCATTCGAAGTCCCTCGACACTACCTAAATCTGAACCCACCCAAACCTGAATGCTTATGATTGTTTCACTTGTTATTTCCTTCGAGATTTCCCTGTGTCTTGTATTTTTCTTTGAAATTATTTTGTGAGTGACTTGAGTTTATTTGATGAGTTATAGAATGGAGAACCCAGAGAAAAAATGATAATTGATGTTTTAATTAAATTTTAAGATTAATCAAAAGGGTAAATAGATAATATTGATCATAATAAACTTTTTGGACGATTGAAATATAATGAGTTAAAAGATAGAAACCAATTTGTCACATTTTTATAATAAGAGTAAAGTTGTAATCTCGATAATTGACATGATTTGGAAGATAATTTAATTAAGATGATCCTAAGGTGTTGGGATTAAGCTATGAAGATAGTAATTCACTCATTTAAGGCCCACAAATTGGCGATTAGATACTAAGTCTGATATTAATGAGAATAGAAATTTCATTTCAATATTTAATTATCTTAAATTTATTTTGAAAATTGAAATTGAGAGGGTCTAATAGTGAACTAGGTTCGATATGTAATGATTGTCTTAATTGAGATTATAAAAGATATACTTAATTAATTGATTAAAACTTTTAAACGTTTTATACCCAACTTTAACTCTGGGCATTAAAATTCTTAATGACTTTGGACTTGTCCTTTGGGGTACCCACTCATATAACTATCAAGTGAAATGTCAAGTGACTATCTAACTTCCTTTATTTCTCGGGATAATTAAAATGTCAAGTTTCGCTTAGCAATGAGGTAATTTTAATTCGACCTTGTTATGATTAATAGAACAATATGATAAGTTCAAAATGAACTCGAAACGTTTCAAGAGATCTTTAAAGCGGTTTAGAGTCATTCCACGAACACTTTGGAATCTTTTAGATATTTTGAAGGATAAATTGAACTTGTTATATTTTGTTCTAAAATCATCCACTAAGATCTTTCGGAACTCAATAAGTCATAGTTTGGGGTTCTGTTAGATATGCATTCATCTACTCTTGCAATTTATTTAATTTCATGCAAAATTATATATATGTTGCAAAAGCTAAGGTTTCAACAAGTATGCCGAGAAGATGACAGGTACGCTTTTACAGTGTAATTTAATTTTTGTCATTTTATTTTCTGCAATTTACTTTCACTGCAAAATATCATAACTGTTTGGTTGTGCACTTTATTTTATTTACAAAATCAAAACTTTTAAAAAATTAATCAACATTTTCAAAATCTAAAACAAATTGTTTCAAAGATAACCATAAATCCTTTGAAATGTCACTAAACATAAAACATCCTTTTGAATTTACGAGAGTCCATCAGAGGAGGTAATCCACGGTTGCTAACGAGATCTCCCCGATTTAAGTGGGTTTCACAACTCGTTTAAGCTAAGTAAATTTAAAAAAAATAGTGATACTGAAACGAGGAAATCGTGAAATCCTAACCGGTGTCACTCAAATCAACTTTAACATCCCTTGATGATTGAACTTCAACTTGTCATTTAAACCTTTAAACATTAGACTTTAGTACCGCTACTTCGTCGAGGAGCCTGGAGCTAGCTTTGTGGGCAGCCTTCTACAACAACATGAGGATCTGCAGCAGCACATCCTTCTTAGGATTAAACAACAGACCACAGGATTTTGAGGTTGTCCGCCTAGTGCGACATAAATCCTCAACTTATCTTTAGATATTTGTATAATGCTACTATACAATTTAAGCTCCAACTTGTCTTAAGATTCTGAGATTGTCGTTCGTCATGACCTAAATCCTTATATCTTCTAGGCTATTTGTGCGATCATTTCGCATAAATGTAAGCTTTAACTAATAAAATTAACAAGATGGAATATTCAAATAATTATTCTTCTCAAAATTGAAGACGAACCATAGAAAAGATTGGGAAGTCACCGAGGTTCTCTTCAGGATCCATGACATTCCCTAGTTTTTCTTCTTTTAGATTCCAAAACAAAATGTTTCAAATTTGAGTCATCCCCCTTCACGCCTCTTTGTTCGATCTTTTGAAAAGTTTTATCCCCTTGAACTCCTTGAAGATAATATCCACTGATTTTTATCGAGAGTTTTCTTAGGTGACATCGGTTATCTAAGATGTAATTAACTATATGGGTTTGCCCGTATAGAAAACTTTTAAGAATATATCTTAATATAAACCCTATTTAATTTTTCATTAAATAGAGGAACTTGTCGATCAACATAAGAAAATGATTTTTCACAAACTTAAACTGATGTCATAAAGTATTTAGTTTATTTAATCGAGCATCACCAGTAAGTAGTGTATCTCCCATTTGGGATGGATGCATTGCTTGCAGTGTTAGGTTCATCAATTTAAACTACTGAGGATATGAGATCGG
>NEWO01002936.1:0-10240 GCA_003013225.1 Phalaenopsis aphrodite
ATTTTTCTCCCTACTCTGAGATATGATGAAATGAAGAGATAATATGATGTGCCAATATTAAAATATAAAATAAATTATGATGATTTTTCAACTCTAAACTTAATTTACATTTCAATCTCGCCAATTTAATTGTTAAAATATATTATGAATCATATGATCCAGGAAATTGAGTATGAGTTCTACAACAGAGTGCGGATCACATTTGATTTCATGAAGGAGAAATTCATTCATTGAATTAAGCGCAAATAAATAGGAAAATATCTTATGAAACTTTAAACGCTATAAATAATCAAAATAACAATCCCTATTTTAACTATTTTAACTCTGGATGGGAAAATCACCCTAACTTTAGTTGGAAGAATTATACAAATTTGGTGAATCCATTCGGAAATCTGAACAATCAAGAAAATCCTAATTTTTGACCTTATTATCCTCCAAGATTTAACTCCAATCCTAACCCCCAAGTTAAGGAAAAGAAGCTGACGATGGAAGAAGTGATGTTGAATATAAGAAATCAAATATAAAATCAAGGGGCTACTATTAGAAATATTGAAAATCAATTAGGACATATTGCTATTGCACTTAGTAACAAACCTCCTGGAATTCTTCCGAGCATTATGGAAGTTAATCCAAAAGATCAAAATAAAGAGCAAATTAAAGATATTCAATTATGAAGTGGAAAAGAGGTTGAAATAAGGATCCAAAGGGAAACTGAAGTTGATGAAGAGAAGGAAGAAATGGAAAATAATCAACATGAAAATGAACAAACACAGGTTCCTTTAGAAAAACCATTGCCTCTGTTTCCTCAAATACTGAATCAGAAAAATAAAGATAAATAATTTACAAAATTTCTAGAAATCCTTAAGAAATTAATGATAAATATTCCTTTTGTTGAAGCTTTGGAACAAATGCAAAGTTATGTAAAATTTATGAAGGATGTACTAAATAAAAAAAGGAAGTTGATAGATCATGAGACCATTGCACTCAGTGAAGAGTGTAGTGCTATTATTCAAAAAAGGTTTCTTGAAAAATTAAAATATCTTGGTAGTTTTACTATACCTTGTGCAATTGGTAAAAAGTTTTATGGAAAAGCTCTATGTGATTTAGGAGCGAGTATCAATCTTATGCCTTTATCAATCTTTAAACGTTTAGGTTTGGGAGAAATTTCCCGTACTACTGTAACTCTTCGACTAGTTGATTGGTCAATAACTTATCCAAAAGGAGTTATAAAGGATGAACTAGTAAAAGTGGATAAATTTATTTTCCTTGTAGACTTTATAGTAGTAGATATGGAGGAAGATAAAGAGATTCCTATTATTTTAGAGCGACCATTTATCACAATAGGAAGAGCTGTAATAGATTTGCATATAGGAGAATTAATAATGAGAGTTAATGATCAAGAAGTAAAATTTAATATAGCAAATGCTATGAAATATCTTGCAATAGAAAAAGATAATGAATGTTTCAGGATGGAAGTAGTTGATTATCTGAGTAATGAATAGTTTAAGAATGAGTGTGAAGATAAATTAAAGCAAGGAGAAATTTTTTAGAATGAAGATAAAATAAAAGGAGAAGATTTGGATTGTACTCAGGTAAAAATTGAAACGTTAGACTTTTTGGAAAATGATAGTAAAAATGTTATTCCTTCAAGTATTAAATCACCTTAACTTGAATTAAAGATAATACTTGCCCATTTAAAGTATGTATTTTTAGGAGTGTCATCTAAATTGCCTGTTATATCTTCTGAGTAACTGAAATTCAAGAACAAAAGTTAATAAAAATGTTGAACAAGTATAAAAAGGCTTTTGGATGGACTTTAGCAGATATTAAAGGAATTAGTCCTTCAATTTGTATGCACATAATTTTATTAGATGAACAATTTGAACCTAAAGCTGATCCTCAGAGAAGATTTAAACCCAATTATGAAAGAAGCTATTAAAAAAGAGATTTTAAAATGGTTAGATGCTGAAATTATATATCTTATTTCAGATAGGGCTTGGGTAAGCCCAATTCATTGTGTTCCAAAAAAAGGAGGAATGACTATTGAAGACAATGAGAAAAAATGAATTAATACCAATAAGAAAAGTTACTGTTTGGCGAATTTGTATTGACTATAGAAAATTAAATATGGTCACCAGAAAAGATCACTTTCCATTACCATTTGTAGATCAAATGTTGGAAAGATTGGCTGGGAATAAATATTATTATTTTTTAGATGGATATACCGGTTATCATTAAATTCCAATTGTTCCAGAAGATCAAGATAAAACAACATTTACAAGCCCATATGGAACATTTTTTTTTGTAGAATGTCTTTTGGACTATGCAATGCACCTACAACATTTCAAAGATGCATGATGTCACTTTTTAGTAATTTTATAACATGGAATAGAAGTGTTTATTGATGATTTTTTTTGTATTTGGGACTTCGTTTGAGTTATGTCTTAATAATTTAAAAAAAGTTCTGGAAGTATGTGAAAAAGTCAACCTAGTATTAAATTGGGGAAAATGTCAATTTATGGTTGTTGGAGGTATTTTGCTTAGGCATAAAATTTCTGAAAAAGGCATGGCGGTAGATCCTGCAAAAATCCAAGTTATAGAAAAATTACCACCACCTACTATTGTGAAAGAGGTAAGAATTTTTCTAGGACATGTTGTTTTTACAGGCGCTACATAAAAAAATTTTAAAAAATAACTAAGCCACTATGTCAACTTTTAGAAAAAGATAAGAAATTTGATTTTTATGAGGAATGCATAAAAGCATTTAAATTATTAAAGCAAAAATTAGTCACTACACCTATAATAGTACCACCTGATTGGGAAAAACCATTTGAAATAATGTGCGATGCTAGTGATTATGCTATTGGGGTTGTATTGGGACAAAGGCATGACAAAAATTTTAAAGTAATATATTATGCTTGTAAGGCTATAAATGATGCTTAAATTAATTATACAACTACTGAAAGAGAGTTATAAGCTATTGTTTATGCCTTTAATAAATTTAGGCCTTATTTAATTGGAACAAAATATATAGTGTATACAGATCATTCTGCTATTAAATACTTAATGAAAAAGAAGGATGCAAAACCAAGATTAATTAGATGGATACTTATATTGCAAGAGTTTGATTTTACTGTGATTGATGGAAAAAGAAATGATAATCAAATAGCTTATCATTTGTCTAGAATAGAAATATAAATATTAACTAATTTTGCAAATAAAATTTTAGAAAATTTCACTAATGAACAGTAATATAGTATTGATGAAATGAATGTACCGTGGTATGCTGATATAATGAATTATATTGTAAGTGATATTTTACCACCTGATACGAAAAATTCAAAATTAAAGAAATTTATATATGATTCAAAAGACTATTTTTGGGATGAACCATATTTATATAAACAATGTAAATATCTAATTATTAGAAGATGTGTGTCTTAAGGAGAAACTCAACAGATAATTGAAAGATGTCATTGATCCCTCTTAATACTGGTAATATGCACAGTACAATAATAATTCAGATTATATTTCACTTTTATTTTTTATTTTACAACAAAACCAAAAACTTGATCCTGAAAAAATAAGAATTTAATTTTTAATTTATATATATTGAGATAGTATGTAAGTATATGTATTGTTATCAAGTAATATAGGACTTTTTGATTAAGACCTGAATATCAAATCCATAAGGAATTTATACAATATGCACTTTTAGAAAACTTTTTATTTTTAAAAAGACAATTACTTAAACTGAATATATTTTGTAGTAATAAAAATTCAAATATTTTTGTATGTTTGATATTTTGACAAATAGTAACAACTTAAAAAGATAACTAGAGTTTTGTAGATGAAAAGCACTTAATAAGAAAAATATCTTTCTTCTTATCATGAATCAGTAATAAGTATAAGAATTATGTTGTGAAAGTATGCAAATTATGTTGTGCCAAATAGGAGCAATAACATTTTTTAACCTTACTAGAGTTGCTATAAAGAACATTGGTTAATTTAAAGTTTGAATAATTCTGAAGACCGGCTAGGCAGAGAAGATACTAGCTCTCACTCTAGAGTTTCCTTAATTCATTCTATCTGGGGGCATCTCGTATCAAAACCTAAAACAATAAACCAAGTTGGGGGCTTTAACTTGTCACTTTAAAGTTATCTAACTCTACACCCTTCAATGAATATTTCTCTATTTATTTGCACTCAATCATATTAATTACATTCTCATTCATACAACCTCATGTGATTCTTTCCAATTGTTGGCTGAGACAATACCAGCCTGGTTCTTACATGATCTCACAACAAATTATAGCATCTAGATTGGCCAAATGAAGAAGTAAATGAAGTTCATGGATTTAAATCATCACAACTTCTTCCAACATTAAAGATCAATAATCTCCAAAATTTACATCCAAAACTTAATTATTTATCACTTTAAGAAGAAAGATAAAGAAAACTACTCATAATCTATGGAGAAAATAAAACTATACTTTAGTTTAAAAGTAGAAATCATTGTCAAACCAACAACAAGTCTCAATTAAAACCAAAAGTAGTCTCAAAACAAAAAGTTAAAAATTTATCTCAAGTTCTTCATCAAACTCTTGAAGTTCCTTTGAATCTCTTCTCTTTATAATCACTTAAAATAAAAATAACAAAAAAGATAAAATAAAAGTAAAAGTGGTGCCTGAAAATCTCTCCGAACTAACTCCCCAAATGAGAATTTTCAAAACTTTCCAATATTTTTATGACTCCTTTCAAAGTCCTCTCTTCTTTATTTTATAGTTTTCCAAGAGTTCCTTGGAAACTCTTTAAAATATGTCTAGATTCGATGTATTTCCGCAAGAGATGTATTCTTTCATGATAATTTTTGTCCATAGTGGTTATAACCACCTATTAAGCCAATGGGTGCCTCAAAAACCTCTTCAAAATTTACAGAAACAAAATTTACTCATCCAATAACTGCCACTGGCGCTTAAGCGTGGGACCCCTAGCACTTAGGTGTTGCCTTCTTTGTTTAACCAATGTGTAAGTGTCGGATCTGGCGCTTAGGGGCCAAAACTCATTTGCTCATTTTTCACATTTTTACTCCAAATTTGATCATTTTTCACTCCTTTAAGCATTTTTCACCCTTTTTATTTGTATCTTCAAGAAAAACACAAAAATACCTTCCATTAAAGCGTAATATCTCAAAAATAAGTATAAAAATGTGTTGAAAAACACTATCTATTCTAGGTGTATCAAAATCCCCCAAACTTAAAGTGTTACTTGTCCTCAAGTGAAACTTCAATCTTAAAAAAGATATATATGTATGATATATATTTGAGTTTCTTTAGGAGTTACTAAAATTTAGATTTAGAAATATAGTAGTCTAATTTAGAAAAAATATTTAGTAAATGAGACCAAATTAAAGTTTAGAAATTCTTAAAGTTATGAAAGATGAAAAATATGAGTTTCTATCTAATTCAGAATGTATTGTAGATTTTCCAAATTTAGAATTTAGTTCGTTTTTTATCTCTAATTAAAAATTTTCATTAAAAATAATTTTACTTGCTATATTATATCTATAAGCTTAAGAGTTTCTCAAGTCTTATACTTTAAAAAGTTCAAATATAGAACCAATTTTTTATTAGGCACTAATCCTCAAGCTTCTCCTTCCTTTTTTTTCTCTTTTTCCTTTTTTTCTTTTTCTTTTCTTTCTTTTTTCCTTTTCTTTTTCTTTTCTTTATTTTTTTCTTTTCTTTTTCAGGCAATGACTACTATATCTGGATATGCCTTTAATGATTTTAAATTCCACTTCTCCTTTCCTAAAGCAAAGTCATGATATAAGTATTTTACTTATAAATATAATAATAGTTACTTTAAAAAAAGAAATTTAAGTATTAAAAATAAAAGTCTAAATTATCTAAATTTTTCATAAATATAATTTTACTTACTAAAGATAGTTACTTATATTAATCATTTTCTCATCTAAAAACTTTTTAACTTAAAGTTTTTCTTCATTACCAAAAATTTTAACTAAATTTTTTTACTATTTCTAAAATTAAATTTTACTTCCCTAATATAGCTTCATATACATAATCAACTTTTTTTCTTTTCAAATCAAATTCACTTGTAGCACATTTGAAAACAAATAAAATTCCCGTTTTTAAAATATTTTTCATCCCCCCAAACTTAAATTTTTAACAAATTAAACAGTTTAGCATCAGATATATATAAGCAGGAATGAAAATTTAAAAATAACATGCTAACAAGAATTTTAAACCCTAATGATACAAGTATAAAACTAAAAATAGGAGTAAAATTAATTTTTGATCAAATTTTCTATATTTTCATTTTACTTTAACATATAGAGATTCAATAGACTTCCAAATGGTGGGTATAAACATAAAAGAAAATATACACACTATTAACACCACAATCTTAACATAAAGACAAACATGCAAGCATGATAAAAGAAAAATAAAGGGTAGCAATTTTTGAATTTCATGTTTAAGATCTAAGCTAGCAAGATTTTCTACTTTATAACATATATGAAATTAATTTAAGTTCTAAACTAACTAAATCACAGTACTAAACACAAAACAACAATTACTACCCTAAAATTTAAAAATAAAATACTAACTATCACAAACGTCATAATAACAATAAAATATTAAAGTCCAAAACACAACATAGTTCAAAACAACATACAGATGCAAATGTAGCAAGCCCTAACCACATAGTTCATATCATATTACAATCATAAAATAAATCTCTCAGCTCTACTCTTAATCCTCAGAATCATCGCCGTGCCTTTTCACTTCAGGCTCATAATCAGGATATTGAGGATATGGAGGAAATTGCACTCCTGGGTCACCTCTAATCAAGCTCTCCAAAGATGAGTGGAATTTCTCTTCATAATCACTCTTCCTTCTATTATAACTATTACTATGATCTGTAAAAAGCTCTAAATTTTGTACCTTATCCATAGTAAAATTGATATTATCCATCATCTTCTGCAATAACTCATCTCAGGTATGAGTAGACTCACCTCGAGATGTATAAGCACTTGAAGTAGATGGCCTAAATGAAGAAGCAGCAGAGGTAGATGCAGCAGACATTTCCATTCCATAACTCCTGGAAAATCCTCCTCTCCAGCCAAAAATTGAATGCTCAGCATAAGTCTTCACATTCACCTTCGTGATGGGCTTTAGAGGTAATTGAACTTCTTCCCAACTATCATATTTAACCCCAGCCTGCTCGCATAAAGAAAATATCAAGGAAGCAAATCCTAGACATGCAGTTGTAACAACTGCAGCAGAACATATGATAGTTTGACATGTCAAAGCTCCAATGTTGATGAGCTTTTCCTCTTGAATACAATAGTTCAACATCGCTCTTTCTCTGGTCACTTCACTGAGATGATTGGTCGGAAGCAAAAGAGCAGAAATGAAATAGTGTTAGGCCTTTGAAGATGCGCATAAATTTGAAGTTGGGAAATTTACTTTCCTCTCATTGGTAATCTTCTAAAGTCCTCTCCCAATAGTTAAGTAAGAAATAAAATCGTCTAATTTCGCTTCAATAGGACTATAATTTGCATAGAAACATAAAGTATCCGGTGGTAAATGGTAAAATAAGTTGATTAGCTCTGGCGAAAAAGGTACCAACTTTCCTCGAACCATAACTCAATTTTCTTCAGCTTCAGGGAGATTTGCATAAAACTCCCTCAATCCAAAAATCACTATGACAACAAAGAAACAACAGAACTGTTCCCACTCTCGATGAACAATTAAATCTTCCACTTCTCCACCCGGATTTCTAAAACATCATTCCTGAATTAATTTTTGTGACTGTAGAGCATTAGTGTATCGATCTTGATCCTTCGAACTAATAAATTTGCTCAAATCAAATTAGCTTTTTCCTCTATTCCTCTTCATCTTTGGTGACATTCTACAAATTTTATAAATTCCAAAAATAACTTCAAAATTCAAGTCTAAATAACTAAACTAAACTTCCTAAAGCACAAACTAAACTTCCTAAGCAATTTCCACAGATTTTTCCTCATTTCTCACCATGAATAGTGAATTTTCAAATTTCTCCAAATGTGCTCAAAATATATGGTGAAAATCCAAAAATTTTGCATAGAAGTAAAGCTCTTGCCTTAAGAAATCTGAATCTAGCAAATTTTTCTGGATTCCACCAAGAAATCTCCACTTAGTGGTGTGCCCTAGCCATTAAAAATCACGATTTTGAGAGGTACAAGATGATGGGAGGCGTTAAAAATAGTGTTTTTGGACCAAAATTTCACTTTTAACCGTTCGCGAACCGGTTTTCGTGAACTGACGCTTAAGCGTGGGTAAATGGCTCTTAAGCACCTGCCTCTCGGATTAGCTCACACTTAAGCGCAATATGTGACACTTAGGCACCAGTGCATTATTTCGAAATCTTCAAATTTAAGCAAAATGCACTATTTGCCTAAGTAAACCACCCCTAAATGGTCTCATAGAACTTAATTGACTATTTTCAACTTTCTATAACTCCTCTCTCTCTCTCAAAATTCTCCTTAATAACTATTTCAATTTGAGGCTAAAACAACACAAAATTTTCACAAAAAATAAACTTATATTAATTCTTAAAAAAGTACAAATATTGTTGACACTTAATTCTCACTCTAAATAGTTTCGAATGAGAAAATTTTCTTAAGTACAAAACACTTAACACACATTCACAATTAAACACATAAGTGACATAAACACTAACACTTGTCTTAAACACTAAAAACACTTAAAGACAATGAATTTAATCACACAAAAACAAACATAGAATTTAATTCCATTAGAAGGAACAAATTAAGGTCTTTCATTAGTCTCTCTTATGGCAACTGGAATATAAATTTAATAGAACGGACGGTGGTGACGTGCTCTGATGCACTCTTCTTCAATCCACTTTTGTTTAAGAAACATCTCCTTATCCACTTCCTCTATATAACTAGTGTGGCTAAATTGCATTTTCAATTTCCATACGTATGCTTCAGATGTGCATGAATTTCCAATACCTTAGTCTCCAGTATAGACATGGTATTTTTTTTTTGTTGATTTTCTCTGATATTCCTTCAATACTAACGACTAAGAAACCATTATACATCTCTTGTGCACTTGAAAAAATGAATTTCTTCCTTATGGTATCTTCCTTCTTCTTCAAATCCATCTGCCATGAAAGCATCATCTCTCATTTAGGCTTTAAGGCTAGAAACGATCTGGGGTGAAATTCCTTCAGTAAACCCTTCTATTTATAAGCATAAATTCTTCCAATAACTCCTAGACACGTTTGGAAACTGCCAAGACACATTTTTTGTAAACTTCTAGGTGATTTTTTGTATAGAATATTAATTTTGCACATGTTTTTAATCTGTCAAGCTTAAGCGTCGGATTTGGCGCTTAAGCGCCAGTGCACATTTTTGCACAAGTCAACTTAACGTTCAAATTCCCATTTTAACATGTCCAAATCACTAATTTAAGTATTAAAATCAATACTAACACATAATAGTCTCAAAAATAATACCCCAATTTTCTTAATCACACATAAAACATCAATAAAAATAAAAACACATTGATACTCATGGGTTGTCTCCCACAAAGCGCTTGGTTTTACGCGTCAGCCCGACGTAACCAGTGCTTACTCTAGTTGACCAAACATCATTCCGTCATTAAACTTCTGCTGATCCCCTATATAATAAGGTTTCAGTCTATGTCCATTCACTTTGAAGATTTTCTCAGATTTAGGATCTTTAATATCCACAGCTCCATAAGGATAAACTTTAATCACAATAAATGGGCCCATCCACCTGCACTTAAGTTTGCCTAGAAATATTCTTAACCTTGAATTATATAGCAAAACTTGTTGCCCTGGTTGAAAATTTTTAGTAAGAATCTTTCGATCATACCACATCTTCATCTTTTCGTTATAAATTTTGGCACTTTCATAAGACTCATTCCTTATCTCTTCAAGCTCATTTAATTGTAATCATCTTTTCTCACCGGCATCTTTCAAATTATAATTGAACTCTTTAATTTTCCAATATGTTTTCTGCTCAAGTTCAACTGGTAAGTGACAAACTTCCCCAAATATTAGCCTATATGGGGACATTCCTATAGGAGTTCTATATGCAGTCCTATAGGCCCACAAAGAATAATCAAGTTTGACTGACCAATCCATTTTTGTTTGATTCATAGATTTTTCCATAATTCTTTTAATTTTT
>NEWO01002940.1:11255-24122 GCA_003013225.1 Phalaenopsis aphrodite
AGGGCTAGTAGGTTTAGGGGACCATCAACATGAGTATCCCAAAAGATCAAGAAATCTAGGCTAGAAATTTGAGTTCAGGGTTGTGAGTGATTGTAAGTGTAGATGAGTACCTTAGCTCCAGACCCACACCCAAGGTCAACCCTAAGGTTCAACAATCCTAAGGGTGGCTCATTTTGAGTTTCCCCTACAGTGACCCCACCTACTAAATATTTAGAGGTTGAGAGTAATATGTGGAACTTCAAGTTGAGTAAAGAAGAGGGTGGAATTTCTAATTGTGAGGGTTCCATGTCTATTTTCTAGGAATAGTCAACAGGAAAAGTCCTATGGCTAGATCTTAGGCTACTAAAGAGGAAAAACTAAACCTCAACCAAAAATGAGGTCAATAGTTGGTATGTCATTCCATAGGGTATAATATCACTAACAAGAAAGTTCACAATGTCAACATACCACCGAACACACCACTCATTGATACTAAATAATTTTTCATTTATAAAATATTCATTAATTTCTTTTTCAAAATAGAGTGGTTTTTCTAACTTAAGTCTGGACAAATGATCAAAAATTTTATTTTTGAGTTCCCTTTAGATCCACTATTTCAAAGTCAAATTCTTGCACAAAAAGAATCCATCTTATAAGGCTTGGTTCAGCATCATTCTTTTTCATTAAGTACTTAATAACAGAATGATTTGTGTGCACTACGTAATGAGTTCCAATTAAGTATGATCTAAATTTATCAAAGACACATACTATTACTAATAACTCTTTTTCAATTTTTGTATAATTAATTTGGGTTTCTTTAGGAGTTTTACTAGCATAGTAAATTAATTTGAAAATTTTATCATATATTTATCCTTAAACTGCTCCAATAGCATAATCACTAGCATCACACATCAATTCAAAAAGTTTTCCCTAATCTGGTGAAACTATAATTGGTGCATTGACTAATTTTTCTTTTAATAACTCAAAATCTTTTAGGCACTCTTCTTCAAAATTGAAAATTACATCTTTCTCCGATAAATGGCATAAAGGCTTAACAATATTTGAAAATTCTTTAATATATCGTCTATAAAATCTAGCATGTCTTAAGAAACTCCTATTTTCTATTAAATTTGCTAGATAAGGTAAATTAGTTATCACTTGACTTTTAGCAGGATCTACTTCTATACCATCTTCTGATATTTGATGTTCTAATACAATTCCTCTTGCTTCCATGATTGACATTTTTCCCAATTAATGACTAAATTTATTTGTTCATAGCGCTTAAGAACTTTTGATAAATGTTCTAAACATGAGTTAAATGAAGTTCCAAACACTGAAAAATCATCCATAAAGACTTTGATCCCCTTTTCAATTAAATCATTAAAAATTGTCATCATACATCTTTAAAATGTAGCAGAGGCATTACATAAATCAAAGGGCATTATTCTAAAATCAAATGTACCATAAGGACTGGTAAAAGTTGTTTTTTCTTGATCCTGCTGAGTTATTTGAATTTAGTGATAACCAGTATATCCATCCAAAAAATAAAAGTATTTATGCCTAGCTAGTCTATGCAACATTTTATCTAGAAAGCGTAGTGAAAAATGATCTTTCCTTGTAACAAGATTTAATTTTTTATAATCAATTCATATTCACCACCCTGTGAGTTGTCTAGTAGGTATTAACTCATTATGTTCATTCACAGTCACATTTACTCCTCTTTTCTTAGGAATGTAGTGAATTGGAGTAACTCATGCACTATCTGAAATAGGGTAGATAATTCCAGCATCTAACCAGTTTAATTTTTTTTTCTTTACAACTTCTTTCATAACAATATTCAATCTCCTTTGAGGATTAGCTCTGGGTTTACAGTTTTCTTCCATATGAATTCTATGTAAACAAATTGAAGGACTGATTCCTTTAATATTAGCTATTGTCCATCCAAAGGCTTTCTTAAAATTTTTCAAAATTTTCATCAATTTTTCTTCTTCATCCAGCGTTAACTTTGAGGAAATTATAATTGGTAAAGTAGATGAATCACCTAAAAATGCATATTTTAAATGATCAGGAAATAATTTCAACTCAAGTTCTGGAGGTTTCTCAATATTTCTAATTGTAGCTCCTTGACTTTATAACTGATTTCTCATTTGTAATACCACTTCTCTTATAGACAACTCCTCCTTAAATTGTTGATTACCATTAAAATCTGGAGGATAAGTAGATCTATGAATATTATTTCCTTGTTTGTTCCAATTTCTTAGTGAGTTTAGTTGATTGTTCCCCCATTACTGATTATTACCACTCGTATTATTCCAATTGAAGTTGGGATGGTTCTTCTAACCTGGGTTATAATAGTTTGAATATGGGTTATTTTGCTAGTTATTTATGACATTCAAAGTTTATAATGATGCTTGAGAATCTACTATTTGGCCTAATGAATTCTCTTCAATCGTAGAAATTGATTGAGAAAAATTCACTCCAAATTGGTCCAACTTCCTTGAAATTGCAACAACTTGATTTGTTAACATATTAAATGCATCAGATTCATGAATATTGGCTAATTTCTTTAGATTCACCCCCTTAGAAAACCATTGAAAATTATTGGTAGTCATTTCTTCAATTAAAACATAAGTGTCATGAAATGGTTTTGACATCAATGAACCACCAGCAACGTCATCGATGATAGATCTAAGAGATCTAGCTAATCTATTATAAAAAGTTTGAATTATTAACCAATCTGATATAACATGATGTGGACACTTTCTTAAGAGTTCTTTAAATCATTCATGTGATTCATAAATGTATTCCCCTTCAAACTGATTAAAAGATGTAATATCATTTCTAAACTTCGTAGTTTTTTATGGTGGAAAATATTTAGCAATGAATTTTTGTGCTAAATCACCCCAAGTTCTGATAGATCCAGGTGCTAACGAATTTAACCACATCTTAACTTTATCCTTCAATGAGAATAGACATAACTTAAGTCTTATGGCATCATCTGATACACTGTCATATTTAAATGTAGCACACAATTTTAGAAAATTGGCAAGATGTAAATTTGGATCTTCAGTTGGTGATCCCCCAAAATGATTATTTGATATCATTTGGATAATAGCAGGTTTAAGTTCAAATGAATCAACAACTACAGTAGGTTTTTAAATACTACAATGAAATTCATCTACCGTAGGGTTGACATAATCTCGTAAAGGTCTAAATACTTGATGAATTTTAGCATTTTAATCATTTTGGTTTGTCATTTCTGTAATTTTTGTAGATTTTTCAAAATCTTTTATTTCTTTACTTTTTAAAATTTTTTTAACCGTTCTTTCTAATTCAGAATTATAGGGCTTTAATCCTTCAGAACCTGAACTACACATACACTAAAATAAAATAAAATGAACATAAAAACACTATAATAATATATTCCTACAATAACTCTTAAAGTTTAAATAATACTTTCTAAAATAGAAATTTGCTTTCAACCAATTTTTCCTCAGCAACGGCGCCAAAAACTTGATTTCGCCTTACTGTTTAACTGCAAGAGTATAACAATATTTTTGATGATATTTTTCACTTATGTTTCCTTACTTTGCAATAGAACCAAAAACTTGATTCTGCAGAAATTAAGAATTTAACTTTTTAATTTATATATATATTGGGATTCTACGCAAGTATACGTATCGTTATCAAGTAATATAGGACTTTTTGATTAAGACCTGAACATCGAACCCATAGGAAAATTCTCAATATGCACTATTGATCAACAAACTTTTTATTTTAAAAAGACAATTACTTAAACTATAAATATTTTTATTGTAATTAAAATTCAAATCTTTTTAGTATTTTTGAGATTTTAACAAAACAATAACAACTTCTAAAGATAATCAGAGTATATGTATAAGAAAAGTACTTAATATAAAAATATATTTCTCCCTATCATGAGTTAGTAATAAGTATATGATTTCTGTTCTGGAAGTGTACAAATTGAGTTCTGCCAAATAGGAGCAATACTATTCTTTACCCTTACTAGGGATGCTATAAAGAACATTGACTAATTTAAAGTTTGAATAGTTTTGAACACCAACTAGGCAGGGAAGATACTAGCTCTCACTCTAGAGTTCCCTCGATTCCCTCCACCTGGGGGTTTTAACCCGTCGCTTTAAAGTCCTCTAACTCTACACCCTTCAAAGATTATTTCCCTATTTATTTTCACTAAATCATATGAATTACATTCTCATTCATACAACCTCATGTGATTCTTTCCAATTGTTGACTGAGACAATACAACCCAGTTCTTACATGTTCTCACAACAATTTTTAACATCTAGATAGGCCAAATTAAGAAGTAAATGAAGTGCATGGAATTAAATCGTCACAACTTCTTCCAACATTAAATTTCAATACTCTCCATAAATTCCATCCATCACTTTAATTAGTTATCATTTTAATGGAAAAGATAAAGAAAACTACTCAGAATCTGTGGAGAAAATAAAACCACACTTTATTTTAAAAGTAGAAATCATTGTCAAACTAACAAGAAGCCTCAATTAAAACCAAAAGTAGTTTAAAAACAAAGATAAATACATATCTCAAATCCTCCACCAAACTCTTGAAGTTCTTTTGAATCTCTTCTTTTTTACAACCTCCTTAACTCTCACAATAAAACTCAAAACAAAAAGGATAAAGTAAACTTGTGATGCTTGAAAATCTCTCCAAATGTTCCTCCTCAAACTTCTTCAAGAACTTCTTAAGACTCTCCCTTTTCAAGCACGCTTCTAAAAGTCTCAACTTCCTTTTTTTATAAATCTCCAAGAGGTGCCTTGGTAACTCTTCAAAATGTGTCCCAATTCAATGTATTCTTCAAGAGATGCCACTTTTCACAAGTCTTTTAATCATAAAATGTCTAAAGATACTATATATTTTAGGTGTATCACGTACTACGCAAGTGCATGTATCGTTTTCAAGTAAAATAGGGATTTCTTTCAAAAACCCAAAGTATCAGTCCCATAAGGAAAGAGTTAATTCATAATGACTTCAATAAAAGTTCTAATCTACAATAACTTCTCTTAGCTCAAACTTTTTGTTTAAAAGTGTGGCTTTCTGTCAGTGCTATTTTTGTTTGGAGGAGTTGCCCGTAAGAAGCTGTCGGTCACCGGAATCAAAATCTCATTGCCCGCTTCGGAAGGATGTTTTAATTTACATATATATTTAGTTTTAGAAAAATATGAAATCAAACTTGCCCCATATTTTTCATAGTTTAAATGAAAGAGCGTTGTACCCAAATCCTGTATCTATCCCGAAGGATAAACACATGACTTGAGGCTGATGCTCGATCAAATAAACTAAGAAATATATGACATTCGTTTGGTCTGTAAAACCTTTATATTTTCTAACAAGTTCCCTATTTAATATAAAGAATTAAATAGGGTTTATATTAAGCTGGGTTCGGACATGCTTCCTATAAGGGCAAGCCCCTATAGTTAATTACAACTTAAATGACCAAGGTCACCTAAGAAGACTCTCGATAAAAATCAGGAAATATTATCTTCAAGGAGTTTCAAATGGTAGGACTCTTTAATGAGATCAGACGAAGAGTTTGAAAGGGGTTTGGTTCAAATTTGGAACATTTTATTGTAGAATCCAAAGGAGGAAGAACCGAGGGATGTCATGGATCCAGAGAAGAACCCCGACGACTTCTCAAGCTATCTTAAAGTTTGGCTTCAGTTTTGAGGAGAAAAAATTAAGTGTTTTATCCTGCCAATTTTATTTAGTTAGGGATTACATTCGTATGAAACTATCACACAAATAGCCTGGAAGATGTGAGGGTTTAGGTCGTAACAAACGACAACCTCAGAATCCTAAGACGATTTATGGCTTATATTGTATAACATGGCTATACAAAAGCCTAAAGATAAGGTGAGGATTTACGTTGCATAAGGAAGTAACCTCAAAACAATATGGCTTTGTTGTTCTAAGTCTAAGGAAGGATGATTCGTTTAGGTGGGAAAGATGGGTTTTGCTGTTGAAGATGGACGTGCTGCCCACCATGCTAACTCCAAGCTCCTTGCTGTGACGAGTTTGATTTTTTTAGTGTGTTAAGTTATAATGTCAAATCAAGTGTCCTTATGGTTGAAGTTCTTTAAATTTCATGGGGGCATATTAAAGTTGATTAGAGCGACACGGGTTAGGATCCTACGGTTCCCTCGTCCCGAAACCACTATTTTTATTAGATTCACTTAGTCCAAATGAACATATTAAACTCAACTTATTGAGTTCCATAATTTTATTTAGACCATAGGAAGCCTCATTAGCAACCGTAGGTTACCTCCTCTGAGGGATTCCCGATCATCCGATAGAGACATCTTAATTTAGTTGAAGTTATAGTTTTGTGTGATGTTTGTGATTAAATTTTGAGTTGTTTTATATTTTGAATGTTGTCGGGGTGGATTTTATCTTAGTTGATTTTAGTTTTGGTTTTGGTTTTGGTTTTGTGGCAATCCTAATAGTTTTAGTTTTTCATGTAAATTTGTATAAGCACAAAAGTATAACATACAAGTACAAGAAAGACAACGCTGAAAACTGTAAAAGCGTACCCAACGAGTCTTCTCGTTCCACCACCTGAAACTTAAAAGGCATGTTAAGGTAGTCTATATGAAATAAGGAAGTGAAATTTTGGTAGTTTCCTAACCCTATGTCATATTTTGATGGGTCCTTAGGAGTTTAATTAAGGATGATTTTTCCAGCAAAGCATATTAAGTTAATAGATCTCTGAGGTATTCAACAGATCTAGAGAAAGAAGCAGGTCCGTGCTACACTTTCGCTGCCTCGTGAAAAATATCGAGTTCTTTTAAACTTATTATGTTGCTTAATAAGTCATCCTATAAATACCCTTATTTCTCAGTGAACACTAATGTCTCAATTATCCCTAAAAATAGGGTAATTATTACTTGTGATTCAATTCAAGAATTATGTGGGTGAAGATCCTTAAAGAGGCAAGTTAGTGTTGTTGGAACACTTAGCCAAGTTTTAACCCTAATTGGGCTCGTAGTGTTTGAAAGATGTTTTAATTTTCAATGATATTTACTTTTCTAATTCTTATTTAAATGAAACTTGATTTAACCTAAGTCACTACTAAGCCCTTAAGACCTAGGTGAGTGTCTTAATTAGTTTTGAAAATGTTATGCTTTAGGTGGTTATGCTTCATGATTTGAATTTAATTTAAAAAAAAATAGGGGTATTAAATTGATTATATATTGACTTCAAAAGTCATACGCCTAAGTCCTAGATTCATTTTATTTTAATAAACTTCCAAATTTTACTAATTTAGAAATTTATTAACTTATCTTTTTAATGAGAAAAGTGAGATTGGTTTCTACCAATTAACCTCTTATATTTTGAAGATCAAATAAATTGATTAAGATCAGAGGTTACCCATTTCCCTCCTTAAATTAAGCCTAAAGGTTAATTAAGGCTAATTTTCCAAAATTGCACATTTGCCCCTAAGGCTCTATCGCTTCATAATTTATCAAATTCAATTCAAATGACTTTGGAATTTTTATCCTACCTCATTCATGGGTCAATTAAGACAACAGAGAGAAAATGTGATTTTTCAAAATTTAATTTAATTTATATAATTATTTTCATGCAAAAATAGGATTTTTCAAAGAAAATTCCTAACTTGACCAAGGTAAGCCCTAATCCCTTGAAATTTTTACTGGAGGTAACTTGAGAATAGAGAAGCCTTTAGACCAAATTTCATGATTTGTTAAATTTTATTTAAATTATTACAATTATTTTAAATTCTGGAATATTTATTAAATATAAAATATTTTAAATGGATAAAATCAAGTTTATATTTTTAAAAAGTCTCCCTGAGGTTAGAGAACTTGGAGGAGGAAATTTTATATTTTTTTAATTTTATTTGATTTATTGAAATTATTTTAATGAAAACTTATTTTTAGCCTTTAAAAATCATTTTTAAGCTTTAAAATTCAATATCTTTATTTAGAAAATTAGGAAAAATATTCTAATTATTCTTAAGTGCTTAGAAAGCCACTTATAACATTTCCATGAGTTTTATTATTTTTGTGATTTTTGGGGATTTTTAATTATTTAAATATTTAAAATAGGTTAAAAATCAAGTTTTTATTCTAAATATTTTTTTTATTTTTTAGAAAATACCCCTGATCACAGAGAACTCAAAAAACTAAGTTTCATAAATTTTTGAGTTGTTTTTTTATTTTTAAAAATCAATTTAAATGCCAAAAATGTTGTTTATCTTTGAAAATCAACTTAAGTTATCAAACAAACGCAAAATATTTTGAAGTTTTTATGGTGAGTTCTCTGGATCAGGAATGATGTTAGAGAACAAAAATCAAGTCATTTAAATTTTTATATTTTCCAAAATTAATTATCTTAATGATTTAGGGTTTGTGAAAATTAAGTACATTTTAAATGACTTGACCCATGAAATTTTTTCTTGAAGCTTCTCAAGTTATTGTGGACCTTCTAAAATTTTCTTGGAATTTTCTAGTCAACATGCTAATTTTCATGGTTATTTTAAGGAAATAATGTGCAAAAACTTGAAAGATATGGATCTCTGTATGGGAACTTACTCTGACTTTGGAAAAATCATAGGATATTTCCTTTAACGGAGGCTACAACATGCCAATATTTCAAGCTAAGGTGATGTGTTAGTATGCATGGAGAATCAAATGATTCCAAACAGTGTTTAATTAATTAAAAATAAAATATGCATCAAATAGACTTGAAATTTATTCTACATTGTTCTCTCTGTTCACTGAGCAAAAGGATATTTTTATTTTATTTTTGTGATTTTTTACACAAAGTTATAAATTTTCTAAGTTAGGGGTATTTAAATAAATAGGAAAAAACCCTATTTATCTATTTAAACTGTGCGTGCTGACTAAATCCTAGGCAGTTCTGAAGGCATGCATGGTGCGCTCTGGTTGGACGCCGTCGTCCACGTAGCTGCTGACTCGCCCCGCGGTTTATGTCCCGAAGTGTTGTCCAGCTCAATCTCCTCCGTCCATTTGATATACGCTTGATCAAACGGCTCCCCGTCATCATCCCCGATAGAATGATCTCGTGATTGTCCACACTAAAACCATAAGATCTCATCCTAGACTCAACCAAATCACTTTGGGTTTGATCATATGGACTCGTCTAAGTGAGACAAACACATCTATACGGTAATCATGCAATTAAATTAAGCCAAATTAAATGGAGAATCGAAATAGGCTCGGGATGAGGTGAGGTTTTATACCTTTGCTCTGAGAAGTGAAGCTTTGATCATAGGGTCTTGGCACGTTTGTTATGATTCAAAGAGGCTAGGGATTGAGTCTCTAGTCTTGGTGTAAGGCCTAGATTTGAATTCGATCACGATCGGATTTGGGTGCTGGTCTAGATCTATGGTAGAGGCTTTGTGAAAGGGGGATTTTATGAGGCTTTGACTTCTTTCACTGTTGTGAAGGTGTGGGTAGAGTTAATTTGGGTTTGGTGGACTATGGAGGTGTATTGGGTTGTGTCCTAGCTTATGGAAAGTTTTCAAGTTCAAAATTGAGCTTTGGAAATGAGAATTGGTGGGGGAAAATAGTTGGAATGCACTAAGGGGATCTTAGGGAAGCTATATGTGAAGTTTGGAGAGGCCTTTCTAAGGAAATTTCAACACACCTCCCATGGTCGTGGAGGTGAGTTTTTATAAAATGTTCATGGGGTGGCTCTCAGGGCATAAGTTTGGGTGCATTGTGGTGCTTAGGTGGAGGGCAGAGGAGCTCTATAACTCAATTTGGCTGAGTTGGCCTCTAGGATTGATTTAGGTGAGGTTCCATAGGAGTGGCTCTCGGTTTTGAGCTTTTCCGACCACTAGGCTGGCCGGCCGGTTAGGGGGAGGTTGCTAGGAGTACAGGGAACCCAGGGGAATATGTCACAACAATTTAGTGCAATAAAATCTAATTTTGGTAAGGATATTTTAAGCACATGCATTTTTGGAAATGATTTCCCTTGATTTGGGGGACCTTTGGTCCATGGCTTGATTTAGGTGGTTTCATAGTGTTTTTACTGGTCATTAAGTTCAACTAATGGCTGTGGGGAAGTTAATTTGGTGACTTTAGGGTGGTTAGGTCACATTTAGTGCATGGGTTCAAGTGGGTGAAAATGACCAAAACTTGGGTTTGAACTAGCTTATCCATGTTAATTGGCCCAAATAAATATTTCACTTGGTGTATATGATCATAATGAACAATTTTGGTGAAGAATGGAAGTGGTTTTGAGCTCAATTGTAGGGTCAATTTAAGGGAATTTTGAATTTTAGTGAATTTGGTCATGTTGGGCTAGACTTGTGTCTAGCTTGGGTTATCCTTGGGATAAGTCCAAATTTATTATTGTAAAAGGTCAATATGGACCTTATGAAGAATTTTTAACATGAATTTGGTGCTAATTTGGGGGTTAAGGCAATCAATCGGGTGAGATTTGAGGACTTAGCCAATTTGGGGATAAATTTGGCAATTTTGGATTTAGGCCAAAATCAAATGGATTTGAGGCTTCACCAAAGATAATTGATGGTTAATTTTGATGTATAAGAATATTATAAATATTTTTAAACATTAATTGCTGCCAATTGACTAGGCTATGGGTTCAATTTGGTGAGATTAGGTCATATGGTCAAAATTGGGGTTTTGACCTAAATCAAAATTAGGCTCAAATCATGGGCCAATTAAGCTTGGATTTGGTCTATATTGGTCATATAAAGAGTTAATTTGATTTTAAGATTGGAATTGGGGCCAATTGAGATCAAATTGATGGACATTTAGGTTGGATTTGGGGAATTTGGGCCCTTAAAGGCAAATTTGGGGGTTCTAGTTAAAGATGGTCAAATTGGCCAAATTGGGTCATGCGGTAATTAAGAAAAATGAAATTGGGAATATTTGATATTTATTGAGATTTTCTGGGAATTTTTGAAATTTTTGGTGTTTTGGGCTATGGAGGGGCATCTTGGTAATTTCGGGGTGTTTATGGGTAAAAGGCCAAGGTGGGTATTTTTGATAGGATTGGGTAACTAACAACCACAAACAAGCCTTGGACCAATGGAAACCCCATTTTGGGTCCTCTATGTAGTGGTCTTAGCCAAACCATAGCCCTAGGGCTAGTAGGTTTAAGGGGACCATCTACATGAGTATCCCAAAAAGATCAAGGGACTTAGGCTAGAAATTTGAGTTTAGGGTTGTGAGTGAATGTGAGTGTAGATGAGAGTAGTGAGTGTCTTAGCTCTAGACCAACACCCGGGGTCAACTCTAAGGTCCAGCAGTCTTAAGGGTGACTCATCTTGAGTTTCCCTTATAGTGACCCCACCTACTAAGTGCTAGATGTTATGATCAATATGTATAACTTCAAGTTGAGTAAAGAAGAGGGTAGAATTTTTAGTGATGAGGGTTTCATATCTAGTTTTCTAAGAATAGTCAATAGGAAAGTCCTATGACCAGACCTTAGGCTACTGAAGAGGAAAACTAAACCTCAACCAAAAGTGAGGTCAACACTTTCGTAAACTCACTACTTAACAAAAATAAAAATCTAATCTACTGACAGTGGTTTAATTTTCTAAAGTTCTTATATAATCAAAATCCCTTCCCTCTTGCAATGAATATAGTGGCATAAGTAGCAGCAAAATTGATAGAATTATCTAATACTTTTTTCTGTCAACAAGGAAACTATGTTACCTACCTCTTCTGAGTATATAAGTATGCTTAGTATTCTATTAGTTTTACTCAACTAGCAGTAATACGAAGATGATTAAAACCCTTAAAACTCATGGTAAGGAACCCATTCACTTACATCAGTTGTCACCCAGAAAATTCTAATTGAAACATATCATGAAGCATATTTCCTTTAAAAGTTGCATCACCACCTGAACTACATCACCATAGCTAACCAGATAATGTGAGTGCACTCAAGTTATGAAGTCACCGCTCTTCCCAGTCTTAGTCTCAACTTACAATAGATTCTAACATAAACTCTAGATAGTACATTATGTCAATGAAACAACAGAGATTTACTCATCACATAGAAATTAAAATTATTCTATCATAAAACATGTTTTCATACATGTGCCTCTACATCATCACAATAGGAAGGAGTAAGGAAAACTACTCACTAAGCATGTAGAAAACATGTGGATTCTTCATTGCAAATGACATTGAAATCACATACAATATTGCAATAATTCAAAGAAAATACAATAAGAGTACAAAACTTTTCTTTACAAATGATTCACACCCTCCTTGCAAAATAAATTGTAATCCCTTACACTTCTCTCCAAAGTCTCAAGAGTCACCAAGACTCCAAGGGACACTACCGACACAAAGAGACACCAAGCCGCACTCTCGCTTATCTCTTGAGGATTACACTAAACACACACCAACACACACACACCCAAATAGACACCAACACACACCAACTAAGAGAGAGTCCAACACTTGAAAATCTCTCTTTTTAATATAATCCTTGAAATTCCTAAGTGCCACTTTAGTTTCCCCTTCAAAATTTATCCAAATACATTGCATCTTAAAAAAAAAACTGATTCTGGCGCCTAGGTGCCCAACTATATCTCGTGTGTGCTAGCCTTCTATAAGAATGAATTAACTGCCTAACGCCTAGGCGCCAGGTCAAATTCTTGTTCTTTGCTCCATTTAACTCCAAATTGCTCCATTTTTGCTTCATTTGCTCCAAGTGCTCAACCTATTGTATATGTAATTAAAAATACAAAAATACCATCCTTTAAAGTGCATTATCACCAAAAAAATAAGCATTAAATGCATATAAAAAGTAGTACATTTTTAGGCATGTCAAAATCCCACAAACTTAAACATTACT
>NEWO01002941.1:10539-24114 GCA_003013225.1 Phalaenopsis aphrodite
TTGGATTAAATGAATGTTGGTATTGTAATCCATAGCTGTGATCTTGTTCATGTATTTTTCTACATATTTTCTACACTAAAAACTACTTTTCCTTACCCACCATAGTTAAAAAGCTTTTCTACTTGTCTGGTTATATTGGAGATAGTGTGTTTGTAAGCCTTTAACAGTAATATAAAGTTTTACAATGTTTTAATGCAATTTTGTTACTTTATCTATGCTCCTTAAAACCTCTCAATATTTATTGGTGTTAGGTTTATTCTGATCATATGAAAATATTGCTGAATTTTCATTGGTTCCATAAATTATTCTGACATGCTACTTCATCTTCTTCTGATCTTTTGGAGAGGTATGCTATGCAAGCTATTAAGAGCATTTGAAGATTCATGCTACTCGATTATTATCTAACTTCTACCTACAATACTAACCGTAATGCTAATAACATTTATGTAGGCCTTATTTATTCGCATTTTGAATGGTTTACATTATGTCTCTTTCAATCATTTGATGCCAGTACATTTTTTTATTATGGTTTAATTTTTGCAATAATCAATGGTAATGTTTGTGCTCTGGTGAATTGTTGCAATTCATTCACCTGAAGAGTTTTGTTGACTGCTCATCATCCGGCTTGAATGGACATTTCTAATCATAAGGATGATCAAATTTTTGAAGATTCTATGTACTTGATGTGGGCTCCAAAATTCACAATTGCTACTCGTAACAACTCTCTGCATTTATTTTATCTTTGTTTAAAGAGAGAGCTTTGGAGGGTAGAATTTTCTGAAGCAGATTGGATTGTAGATAGGACACTACCTAGAGTTTTCACCCTCAATTAGTGAGAATTTTTTGATCTAGGCTTTGAGGCTTTTCATAGACGCAAGCCCCTATGGTTAATTACCCCTCTTGGTAACGGGAGAGCACTTTCGATTAAGGCTAGTCATTAAGAATTGAATATTTAACATATAATAACAGTAGACTTAGGCATTTAAATTGTAGAATTTACCACTTGAAGCTTAAAGTGGATCGTAGGGGAATGAAGACGAAACCTGATCAAAATCTCATGGTTTCATCATCACGTGGTGTCTTGGTCTCTAATCTACTATGTCAGAGGAGGTAGTTGACCCAACTTGACAGAAGGATTCTTGTCAACAATCATGAGTTGTGTCGCCGAAGATATCCTTGTAGATATGGGGTGGATGTTTGTCAATTGTACCCTATGATTCATAACTGAAGTGATGAAAAACCATTGGGGAACATACGGGTTACAACTGTGTCCCTAATAGAATGATGTTATATGGCGACAACCACCCGGTTAGAGGCCTCTGGTTGTAACCGTTATTTTGTAGTATCATTTGACTGCAAAACCGCACAGACAGAGAACTCCGACCACGTCCTTACTGGCATGCAATATCTTTGATTGTGAATGTAGCGATACATTTCATATGACAGTTGCTCTTTGTGAGCTAAAGTCGGTCAGGAATTTGTCATCCTCGACAAACTGTTGCGGAGGGTGTATAAAATTTGTTTTTAGTTTTTAAGTGATTTAATTTTAACTTGAATATTTGGTTGGTTACTTTTAAAATATTGATTTAAACAGCACATCCTTCATCTGAATATTAGGCATTTAAAACATGGGATAATTACGTACATGGCATCCAAAATATTTTTTTTACAAATCAAGCACTCTCTTGATTTTTTGAACTATGAAATCAATGAATTTATGCGTGTCACGATCAAACCATTATGAATTTGATAAAAATGAAAAATATGGGTTGGGGTTTCATGACGACCTTTGATATTTGAGTGGGAATTTGAAAAACGGGTGAAAGAAGGTGCTTGATTTGTAAATAACAATATTTTGGGTGCCCTATATGTAATCTCCCCTTAAAAAAATTATATTTAGGGCCCATTTGGTTTGCTAAAAATATAATGCAATATAAAACGTTTACAAAGTATTGTGATAACAATATATTTGAAATATTTACGTATGATTTTATATTTTTTGTTTGGTTTGAAGTAAATTGAAAATAATGTATTTACTTGGGCAAATGCCGACAGCTACCTGCAAAGTCAGGTGGCTAGCAGTGACAGGCGACGACCGATAGAGGCAGGCGACGAGTGGCTGTGGGCAGCGACGAACGACGAGTAGGCGGTGGCGGTGGCGGTGGGTACAGGCAGCACCGGGCAGGCGACCTACAGGCAGTGAGCAGGCAACTGGGGAGGAAGGAGGGCAGGCGACGACTGGCAGTGGGAGGGTGTGACAACTGTAGGTGGCAGCTGTCGACGCGGCGGGCGCAGATAATGGTAGGTGATAGGCAACGGGAGGCAGGTGGTGGGCAAGCTGACGACAGGCGGTGGTGGCAAGATGGCGGCGGGCGGCAATGGCGGGAGACGACGTTGAAGGTGGGCGACAACAGGTGGGTGGGTGACGGGCAGAGGTTGGTGGGTGACGTTTCCCCAATGATATTTTACATGAATGGTGTAATTCAAATTCGGCCAAATCGATCAAATTTTAAATTCAGCCAAAATGAACTACTATGTAATATTTAAATTCATTGAAAATTTATATTGTATTTGTAAATTTTTATACCAAACACAATTTTTTCACTTAAAGTGGGGCATTTAATTTTATCAGTTTAGACTTTTAGTGTATAAGTCCTGTTGGTTTCTATTTTTATAGTTAGGCGGATCAGGCTAGTTTGGTGATTTCAACTTGAAAATTTTTATTGCAGGATTTGAATATTTATTTCAAAATTACTAAACTCGTAAACACCAGTACCTGCGAGGATGATGATCAGATTAGTTGGGTGATTTAGATTTGTAAATTCTTATTTCAGGATTTGGATATTTATTTTAAAATTATTAGTCTCGTCAACTCCAATTCTTATGAGGAAGATCAGACTAGTTGGGTTAGACTTACAGTCTAGCCTTATAGACATGTCCCAATTCGCCTGCACAACATTCTTAAACCTAATATTTCAGCATGGTTGGAACACATTTGGACTTTTTAAAATATGTGTAATTGATTTACTTATATACACTTTAAAATATGCATATCTAGAGAGTATCTAAATTGACACTCATGTAAGTCTTAAAAGAGGGTTCACATTTCAAGATATCACATTTGACTTTGGAAATAACTCTGAGATTTTGAAATCATTGAGAACTTAAAGTATTTGTAGAAGTATATGATTTTAGGTTTTAAATGGAGACTGCCTTTTGTTCGTTAGCAGTTGTATTGCGAATCCGGCGGCGAGATTGACATGTTAGATTTTTATTTTATTATTTAAAAATAACATTGAGTTTTAAGCTTAGCCCCAAGTTATGATATTTAACATTTAAGGTAAGCTCAACCCTTAAATTGTGATCTTTTTTATTTAAATTAAGTTTAATCTCCCAATTTATGAAATTTAAGTCATTTAAAGCATTCAAACTTTAAAATCATTTGCAGACCTTGATCATCCAATATCAAATATTATTTAAAATTTCAAATAATTAATTTTTTGACCATTTTAGAAGTTTACAAAGTCCAAATCTTAAATTATTTTACAAGTCCAGGATCACCAAAAGTTTTGGAAGCCTTCAGATTCATTCTCGATTAGGGGGCTGCACCGGGGTGTCTGCCCACCCAGTTGTCTATAAGATACGCTGGTCAGTGTCGTGAGACATTGTGGCTTGAAGCCGAAAATGATCTTCTTATTTATCGGTCTATAAGAGACGAGTAGGTCTTCACTTTCCCTCCTTTAATTGTTTCGGGTAGGAGAAAGATGGAAATTTCGGCCTCCGGCAATGGACAGGTGGGATGAATTGTGGCGGCGGGCTGTTCGTCGGAAGATTGCTTTATTTTTTGAATCCAAAACAGTGAATAGAGCCGTGGAAAAATTCTAATCATTAACACCAAACCCCTACTCTTCCTATCATTGCTACTTTCTAACCCAAGGCTCAATTGCTGAATCTCCTCAATCTACGCCACCGCTGTGTACATCCTTGGCTATTGGTCTGGAAATTGCATGGTACAGTCGACATAAAGTCACAGTGGCTTTGCCATCATCAACCCTGGGAAGCAGAAGAAGAGGCCTTCCCTTATCATCATTAAGAAAAAAAATGCTTCCCAGTTCTTCCAACAGTCAAATATGCAGCTTCAGATGCTCTGTAGCATATCTTGCTATCAAACCTTCCAATGAATGGGCCTCTAAAGTTATCTTCTTCATACCACATTTTTCATTCACAATTGAAAGAACCTCATCAACTAACCTCTCGCCCATCAAAGCAACACCGTCAAATGTTAGTTTTGAAGAATTGCATGCACCAAAATGAACAATAACTTTATCAAAAAATTTGATTTTTTCTGCAGCAAAACTTTCGGTCCTCTGCACTCCCCAACAAAGCCATTAATCATGATGACATTATGCTTCAGGATTCCTGCTCCGGACGACAAGCCTTTCATGACTTCGACCCAGAGATCCTCGTTGTGCCGAATAATCTTCACTCCATCATTCTTCTCTGTCTTCATAGCCAGAGTCGAAAAGCAGGCCATACACCCAGTCGACTTTGGCCGCACCCATAGGCGTAGTTGTAAGCAAGGCATTCTTTCTATTGGGGTTCAGTTTGTGAGGAGATCATAATGGATAAGTACGAATGGGGATTTGAGTTCTTCGTTTTCGTGAAGAAGGAGACGGTGCTTCGACGGTTTGCCTGGGAAGGAGGAAGATGGGGTTGCGGTTCTCTATATATTGCAATTCTGTCATTGCCTTTCTTAGCACATAAGGAAGAAATATTGGACTTTCGAGCGATCTTCGTGCGCAACCACTTTTTTTATAACCAGTACAGTGACTGTCTCGCCAGTGGGGAAGCTATAGAGAGACAAAATTGGAGGAAGACGGGGATTGCTTCAACGTACATGGGAGAGATGCTGACCAAGGGTTCTGATCTTTTTGCTTTGTGCGTGAAGTTATCAAAGAAGAGCGGTTAGAGGTCTTTGCATGTTGCGATCACGTTGTCTCTTTTTTCGCAAGATCTAGTTGTGAATGTAGCTTGAAGGCAGTGAGGGCTTCAATTTCATCTTAATCCCATCTTTGCTTTGCTCGCTAGTCCTAGCCTCAAGAGTGCGAGCTAAGAGGAAATCACATGGAGGTGTGCTTTGGCTTTCAGCTTCAACAAGAAGAGGATTTAATGAAGCTGCAAGCAAGAATGAGGAACGGGAGGCGCGACCAAGAGTCAAATGATTAAAACACGGAAGAGGGCCATTGGTCCCTCGTGCCCGTGAAGGGAAGCCACTACTTATGGAACAGTTATACCTCTTTTGCTTGAATGATAGCGCCAACAATTATGAATTTGAGTGGGAGCGGGAGTTCTTTCTATCTAATTTAATTTAGTTAATCTATATTTTATATATTTATTTATTTTATCTCTCTTTTTTTATTTGTCATCAAATGCCCCACAACAAGTATGATGCGCACCTGAAGTGGACCATGTTTGGTGAAAACTGATTGAACCCACTAATCTCTAAAAGTTTGTTTGGATGTCACGTTGAGGGTTTCACTTTGAAGATCTTCAGGAATGTTAACCACATGTCAAGGCAAAGTATAATTTTGAGCTAAATATGCAGGCTTATAGTATTATATAGACTAATTTTGAATGAAAGTCTTTTGCTGTCACTTATTTTGCTCAAAGATTGAACTTGTCTTTTGCACTTTACTTTTATTATATGGACTTTAATGAAGAAATTGACTTTCGGTCCTAGCTTTATGCTTTGAGAGACTTTTTTTTAAAGAATTGACCTGAATTGTCTTTATAGACTTGTCAACAAGTATGCCTTCTGTCCTAACTTTATGCTTTGACGGACGTTTTGAAGGAATTCACCTGAATTGCCTCCAAGAACTTGTCAGGTTCTTTAGTTTTGTGTTTTGACAGATTTGTTGAAGGAATTAACCTAAATTGTCTCAACAAACTTGTTAGGTCAGTAAACATATTCTTTCAGTCCTAGCTTTGTGCTTTTGTAGACTTATTGAAGAAATTGATCTAAATTGTTTCTATGGACTTACAAGTTTGATTATTCAAGAAAATCTCTTTGATCTGGATGACTTGAACTCGTCAAACTAGATGAGTTTGGAAAGTAAAACAACTCTCTTCATCAGATTAATAAGATGATGACTCTTTTACTGCGACCATTTTTATGGCTTGTTGAGTGAGAAGAGCTTGCTCCTTCACTAGGACCATTTTTGTGGCTTGTTGAATAAAGCGAGTTATCAGTGACTCGACCTTGTTTGAGCTTGTTAAGTCTGATCTTTTTGACCCACTTGAGACATAGACTCGAGTTGTGCTAAAACTTGTATCTTTCCTACTTAACTCATTAAAGCGTACAAAGCTTGAAGACTTTCTATTTGAACCTTCATGATCTTAGTCAACCAAAGAGAAAACTCTATCTTTAAAATTTTCACATATATTTTACTTGAAAGCAAAATTATTAAGCCAATATTTGGGGATTGATCTCGAGTGAAATATAGTT
Organism: Phalaenopsis aphrodite; assembly: GCA_003013225.1. NCBI lineage: Eukaryota > Viridiplantae > Streptophyta > Magnoliopsida > Asparagales > Orchidaceae > Phalaenopsis > Phalaenopsis aphrodite. The sequence continues at coordinate 17,045 of NEWO01002941.1, forward strand.
GTGCAAAAATTATATAGTTGACTATGTTATGCAACGGTGTCAAAAGCTTGATGAAATATTTTATGAATTAAAAATTTAAGCAATTAATATTGGAATTCTACGCAAGTATACGTATCATTATCAAGTAATAAAAGACTTTCTATTTAAGCCCCAAATATTGATCCCACAGGGAAGATTTAAATTTGAAATGATAAATTTACTAGGAAATTCACAGAAAGTCAAAACCAAATTACTGTCACTAATTTTGAATGTTGAGATATTATCAGAACTAAATTATTTAACTAATAAAAAAACTGAAAGACAAAGTTTAAACAATAACTACTAAACTATTAAACTATGTTTATGTGATGAAGATTTCTTATGTGAAAAAACATATTCCCACTACAATGAGATTTTGGTAAAATGAGATAAGATAAATTGTTTAATATGTATTGTGTCAAATAGAAACAGTTTTAAATCTCTATCCTGATACAGTATTATAGAAAATCATTGGCTAATCTCAGGTTTAGTCCCTAATTCTGTGGCTAGGCTAGGAGGTTACTGACTCTCACTTCAGAGCTCCAACTTCCCTTCACCTGAAGGCTAACTCTCGCTTTAGTTTTTAAACACTAAGACCAAATTGAGGATTTTAGTCTGTCACCCTAAAGATTCTCCAATTCTTCACCGAACAAAGTATATTTTCATATTTATTTGTACTTAATTCCATGAACAAAATTCTCGTTCATGGAATCAAATGTGATCCTCACTCTGTTGTAGAATTCATACTCCATTTCCCGGATCATATGTTTCACAACATATTTTAACAATTTAATTGGTCAGATTGAAAAGTAAATTAAGTTTGGAGTTGAAAAATCATCACAATTTATTTTATATTTTAATATTGACACATCCATATTATCTTTTCATTTCACCATATCTCATAGTAGGGAGAAAGATAAAATAAACTACTCATACTTCATGAGAAAAATACAACATAACACAAATTTCATATATAAAAGAAAGTCCAGACAACCCTAATAAATAAACAACACTTATCTGAAACTCTTTCTCAAAGCAAATCCCTTGTAGCCTCTTCTAGGAAATATAGGAAGAAAAATTCTCTCACTTTCTCTTTCTTCAACACGCTTAGAGAAGAGTTTACACTTAATATCACCACAAAACTCTAAATTATAAGAACAATGGACTCTAAATGGTTGTGGAATGAAAATGAATGAATGTGTGATGCGTAGATAGTTGAATTGGGGCAATGAGATGTCAGGAAGAGTCGCTTTTCTGATCAATTTTGACCCTAAATAAAGCCTAGAGTCGGTTCTCCAATAGGTGCCTCCAAAAACTCTTCAAAAAGTGTCCAAATTCATCGAATCTTCTAGAAACAGAGGTTGAACCGACATTGGCGCTGTCGGTGCCCATTCTGGCGGTGCCAGTGTTCCGCAGTTTAATTCGCTACTCTCTGTCAAACGGCGTCGTTGGCGTTACTTCTTACGCCCAACACGCTCACAAATTTTCAACTTCTTCATGTTTGCTCTAAATTTCATCTTTTTTGTTTTTTTTTTGTTTCAAATCCTAAAATTCAACAACCTGCAAGAAAACATAAAAATATATTTCATTAAAGTGCAAAATCACCAAAAAAGGAGTATAAAATATGAGTTTAAAAATGCATATATTTTTTATGTATCAGGGATCTCAACATAGAAGCACGATATCAAGTCAAAATGCCCCTGTCTTGCGGGGGGTTTTTATGATGAGTTAGAAACACATTCTTGTATTTCAAATGAGTTTCTAGAAATATCTTTATAATTTCTTTTCGCTTTTGTTTTCTTCAAACAATGTGATGGACTTCTTGTTGGGCTTGCATAATAACTTGTAAGGGAGAGTGTGGAGCAAAGAAAATTGACTCCTAACTTACATTTGATGACCCCTTTTCCAGTGGGAATTATTGATTTATTTGTAATGGAGAGTGAGGAGCAATTGAAAACTCATGTTGGCTTGTATTGATGACCCTTTTTTGCGGCAGGGGTTGATAATATCTTTCATTCAATTATTATAGACTTATTGTTGACTCAAGTCATATTCTACTAACATAAATTTCGTAACGCTTCACCTGTGGAGTGTAAGCAAGAATCGTCTATTTGGTTTTTCCATACTCATTCAATCAATTGGGAGAACCTTAAGATTTGGATTATTTTAGTTATCAGGTTGGATAAGCTTCAATTAGACAACTATTTTCATTATATGGCCAGAATAGGGGCTTCTTCACTACGATCATTTTTATGGCTTGTTGAATGAAGAAAGTGTCAGCGACTCGACCATATTTGAGATTATTGAGTCCGACCTTTAGGACCTGCTTGTGTTATGGACTTGAGTTGTAAACAAATTGGCGCTTCTCCAACTTGACTTGTTTGAAGATCACAAGCTCAAAATTCTCTCGTTTGTCTTTCTGAGTTATGACAAGTTTGAAACATGAAACTTCGACGTTGAGGTTGTCTTGTCAGTATTTGCTTGAAGTTGGGTTTTTTTTTGTCAAATTGATTGTGTATAACTTTGGCACCAATAGATACAACATTTAATTGGGGATTTCACATCCAACACGATGTCAATCCAAATGGTAAAATATAATATATATTTGGGGATCTCGACTTGAAGCTCGATATCAACCCAAATGATAGAAGAAACACATATTTGGAGATATTGGTCTAGTGCTCGTTGCCAATCCAAATGAAATAAGTGGCCCCTTTTCTTGAAAATAAGGCAAAACCTAACGCTAACTGAATATATTTGAGTATCTCAACTTAGAGCTCGATGTCAACTTGAATAAATATATGCATTCCCTTTTATATTAACAATGTAGAAAATTAGATGCCAACTTTGAGCTTGATACAAAACTTGGGTAGCTTCTTTTATTGTATGCTTCATATTTCATCATACTTGTTGAAGAAGAAAAACATTCCTTCAGCTGGGACTTAATGCTTGCTTGTTCATACCAATTAAATAAATTTGCTCCTATCAAGACTAGTTTGATGTCTCTATGAGCAAGGATCATCTCCTTTGATTTTTATATTCGCTCTTAGATCAGTTGAGAAAACTGGGTGAATCTAGATTGCTTTACCTTGTTAAGTTGGATAGATTTATGATTTTGTTGCCATTAGATTAACAAACGGTGTTCTTCACTACGATGTTGGCTAGTAGTGAAAAGAAAAACCATTAGCTCTGCCACCTCTTAGTTTGATTAGTCCGATCTCCGTTTGAGTTCTAGACTTGAGCAGTAAATAGTCCTGTGCTTTATCATTTTCAAACTGACAAATGGGGCTCTTCACTACAGCTGTTGTTGGTAGTGAAGAGAAAAATCAACAACTCAGTCACATCTTGGCTTGATGAGTCTGGCCTCCGTCTGAGTCCTCTAGACTTTAATAGTAAATAGTCTCATGCTTTGTGGTCATCAAATTGACAAAACGGGGCTCTTTACTACAACATCGGCTGGTAGTACAGAGAAAAAACCAGTAACTTAGAATCCTCTTGGTTTGATGAGTCTGACCTCCGCTTGATTCCTAGAATTGAGCAGAAGAGATATTATACTTCTCCAACTTAACAGAAGAGAATTTATACTTTGCCAAAACTTGTAGATTTTCACATATTTTTTTCCCTGATAATTTATATCTTAATGAGTTTTGTAGATGAACCTGTGACATTAAGAGTCATTTTATATATCTTTTTTGGAACTTATTCTTTTTGGATTGTCAAACTTAACACAACTTTATCATTGACAATTTGAACATCCTCTCGGGGATCTCGACGTATAGCATGATGTATCCCGAGTTACTTGGGGATATCAACTATGAGTTTGATATCAACTCAAATGGAAAAAAGTCCTAGTATTAAACATGACATGAACTTTTGGCTCAGGGAACTCACACTTGAACTTGATATTTACCCAAAAAGGATGGGTTCCCTATCTTGAAAAAGAAGTTCGAGGGACGTTTGGATCTTTTTGGAAATCTCGGCTCAGAGCACGATGTCGACCCACTTAAACTAAAAAAATGCCTTGTCTTGCAGGGGAAAACTTCATGATAACTTGGCAATGCATTCTTGTATCATAATAGAATTTTCAATGCAGCATTGCGCTTGTGCTGGAATAGAGCCTATATTCTCATGCCTTTGAAGGAAAATTTTATAACAGCTTTGAGTAGGGAGCTGTGTAATGCTTCTTCAAATATCGATCATTGATTGATGATATTAATTGCAGATTATTTAAGTTGATCAATTGGAAGGCTCCTCTTTATATACATTCTCGATGACAAAAAAACTTCTCAAGTTAGGTTCAAATTTTCTGTCAACTTTAAGTTTGATGATCCCTTTGATAAAAAATTGTCATGTCAGCTTGAATTCAATAATCCTCTCATCAACGAAGTTTAAAGATACATCTTTATTTGTTTGCTTGGATATATAGAAGTGTGAGGAATGACCAGACTAATATCCTACTGGCGTTAATTTGATAACTCTCCACCAGCGGGGATGATGCTAACTAGTGATGGGATTCCCTGGAAAGCTCTCCAAGGTGTCTACCATCTTGAGATTCTTCAATGAAATTTCTTCAAAATTCATCTTTGAATGATCTTGGTAATGACAGATCTTTGAGAGCACAAATCAGATGTCATGCCGATTCTTTCTTTAATCATTTCACCTTCACAAATTTTGAGCTATTATGTTAAAAGGAATATAGCATCTTCCTGATTGGAGCAATATTTGTCTCAATCACCATAAACTTGTTTTCTTTTTATTAAGCTCTTTTGTTTTATAATTTTCAAGATCATGCTCACTCTAAAAGACAAATTTAGGATGATTCCTTTCAGCATAACTTATTGTGATTGAGCTTAAGAAAAGTTGTAATATATCAACCAATAGAGCTTTATTCCTTTTAACCAATTTTTTATTATTCTTTTAATTGATTGCGGACAAGAGTACTCGCTTCTGGGAGGAGAGCTTGTTGAGTGGTTAATTGATCAAACAACAATCATTAAGCCGTTAATATTCTTCTTTCACTTTCACAATTTCAGATAAGTTTCTTCTTATGTAGATTGAGGCTTTCTGATGTAGCTTCAAACAAATACAATTATGGTCGTAGCGTCAGCAATGGAAATTTCTAAACCATCAAGCTGGATAGTGACCATGCATAGTGGGATTCTTCTATAGAATCATAACACTGAGATTCATCATTCTGAATGCTTCTTTAAAATTTGCTCTTAACAGATTTTATCGACAATGGATCTCCAGGAGTGCTTACTGGATGTCACATCTTTTTTGTCTTCAAAATTTCTTTTTCTTAATGAAGCTTCAGTCTCCATATTTGTTTACTTTTTTGCCGAGATCTTTCAATGGCGAATCCTTGGACATGAGCTCCAGATGCATGCCTCGATGTTGAACATGCAGAACTTGCCTTGATTTATGTTGGGCTATCATAGTAGATGATTGTCTCTTAACAGGTTCTCAAATAACCCTAATCACAGTATGTCTTTCATAACTCTTCATGAGTCATTTTTCTTTAGCAAACCTTAGGACTCTGTGAAGATAGGATTTCAAGTCTTTTCTTCTTTTTGGTAGGAGTCTCAGATTATTTATTCCAAAGTGATTGTTTTGTTTCACTAGTAGAACTTGTTTAAATTATTAAATTTATCATGGATAAAAGCACTCGCTTCTGATTGTAGGCTAGCTGAGTGGCATGTTACTTGAACTACAACTACTAGGTTGCTCACTCCATATTTCTTTCTTTCCTTTGTCTCCCGGTCAACTTACCTCGAGATTAGGAAGCTTCAGCCTTGTCTACCGAGACCTTTCGGTGGTATAAACTTAGTAGCATACCTCTACGACTTGTTTCTTTGTTGGCACATTTGAGCATTAGATTCTGTGACAGAGTTTCATGGGCCATACCCTAATGCTTGTAGAACAGAGTTAACATTTATGTTGCGACCTTTCGGCGATTAATTCTCTGATTGAGTTCATGTGTCATATTCATATGGTCACCAAAAAGATTTTACTTAAATTTGGGACTTTTTGATGGCAAATTTTTAGATTGAAATCTAATGTTATGCCTTGATGCTCGCCAACTAAATATTTGTTTGTTTGTTGGAACCGTTCAAAGGCAGATTTCCAGACTTAGATTCATAGATCATGCTCTGATGATCTTCAAATAGTTTTATTATTCTATTGGGACCTTTCAACGCAGATTTTTATATTAAAATAAATTTGACATAGGCTGATGTTCACCAAATCGAATTTACTCAAGCGTCAATTGATTGGATTATTAATATTTTGTCAATCTTAAAGCTACTATTAGTGAATAAATTTATGACTAGCCAAAGATGGAAGGAGAAACCTTCCCCAGTAGAGTCGCCAAAAATTTGTGGGCTCCGAAAGTTCACGATCTCTCCTTGTAAAAACCCTCCACATTTATTTATTTTTTGTTTAAAGAGAAAACTTTGGAGGTCGTATTTTCAGAAGACATATTGGATTGTAGATATGACACTATCTAGAGATTTTGCCCTCATTTAGCGAGATTTTATTGATCCAGGGCTCGAGGTTTCCTATAGGTGCAAACCCGTATAGTTAATTACTTTGATTAAGTGTAGTCATTAAGAATTGAATATTTAATATATAATAGCAGTAGACTTAGGATTTTAATTGTAGAATTCATCAATTGAAACTTAAAACAGATGATTGGGAAATGAAGACGAAATCCGATAAAGATCCCATGGTTTCGTCATCCGGGCTGTCATGGTCCCTGATTTACTTAGTGGAAGTTGACCCAGTCTTACAAAAAGATTCTTGTCAGCAGTCATGAGTTGTGTCGTGCAAGATATTCTAATAGAATCGGGTTAAGTCGACATTAGCTAACAGAGGGTTTTGTGTCAATCGATTGTATCATTATGACTCACAACACAAATGGTAGAAATCCTTTAGAGAGCATACGAGCAACAACCGTGATCGTAATATAATAGTGTTATTTGACGACAACCACCCAGTTAGTGGGTTATGATCGTAGCCGTTATTTTTTTGTGCCATTTAGAGGCAGAACTACG
>NEWO01002943.1:8899-24102 GCA_003013225.1 Phalaenopsis aphrodite
ATATAAATTAAATGTTCTTCCGAAATGGGCGACGAGATTTCGATTTCGGCGACTGACAGCTTTCAACGGGCAACCTCCAACCCCAAAATAGTGTCGACAGCTCCTGACGACTCCATTGGGGACTAGCTTTTCTCTCTATTTAAATCAAGAAATATTATTTTCATACATCGGTAATATGTCCATATCCCTCTTGGGCCAAATTACTCTTCTTCTGTTAGCATGACTTGTTCATTTCTGTCTTGAGAAAGTACGACCAACTCTTTTGGACTTTAGAATCATTGAGCAGGGAGATTCAGGATGCCATTAAGGACTTTTTAATCTTTTGTGGGGTCGAACCCCCAATAGGTGTGTTGGTGAAATAGTTCCACCTGGGCATTGTGTGTTGTTAAGTTGGTTCCGCACTGGATCCTAAACTTCACTTTTTCCCTTTAGAATTTGATTTGTTATTTCGCAAGTTAAATCGGATTGTGTTGTGTTGCACGTGCTCTTTAAATTTTCTTTATATTAATTAAATCTTTCTACTTTCAAACTAGTTTTACTAAAATTTTAAAATCTCCACAATTTTAATAAAGACTTACCCGGTCTACAGATCGACCTCTGTTAATTTTTAGTGCTCGCACTAAGCTTACGAGGCATTGGCCAAATAGCTAACCCTAGAGCTTTCTTTTTGAAGCTGTTGCAATGGCTTTTCCAACGCTTACGTTTTCCTGCAACCTGGTGATGAGCCGCAGTGCCCGCAACGTTGCTCCCACCATCAAGTTTGGAGCAGGATTTGAAGATCTCGAGGTCATTTCGGGAAAGCCCTGTTCGTCATAATGAAAGTCGCCGCTCCAGAGGTTCAAGAACCGTCTCCTGAGTTTAACCTGAGCTGCCCTCTGGACTTCCCTTCTTACAAGAAGGTCAAGGACACTACCACCACGACACCTACCAAGCATGGTGTTCCCGTCTGTGCTAAGGGAAAATAGGTTATGATCATTGAAGACCCGGTTGAAGAATTGGTTGTTCTGTCGTCAGTATTTGAAATTGAATCAAGTTTGAGGACTACACCGTTAACCCGAACACAAAGGAGAAACCATAACAGGAAGGCTTGGAGGGCTACCTAAGCCCAGACTCCTAAGAAGATACTTGTTGACGAGGATCCTCACTAGGATGAGTCAAGATTACCATAGACCTATCCACTTCTGCAATGAGGTAGGTTCCATCCCTTAATGGATACCAATGGGTATGAAAGTATCCAGAAGATTGCCGCTACTTTATCGTCACTTCATGGACATGGTGGGGTGAGGAAGAAGCCTGCTCCTATCACTCAAGTTAGTTCAGTTTTCCAGAAACTAGCTACTAAAGAAGGATGTTCAGTTGGTGAGTTACTCAAATGAGTGGGACATGCAATATCCCCTCGCATGAAGAAAGAAATTTTAAGGGACGGCAGGTCTGCTAGGAGATCTCAAAAGCCAACTGAAGCTTTGGTTGCTCGCATTCCCATCTGGTTCCTCCTGGTTGATACCACCATTGTTACTACCAATTCTACCGTCACTAGACTCGCAGGTCGTTGACTAGTTAAGTCACGTCTGGGTCCAAGAATTCTACCAATCACACACCATAAGGATGTTCTTAAAGTTCTAAAAAAAAAAAAATAGTTACCCAGTACTGTATATGGTCTGCACCATGGGGAGCATACTTTTCCTTGACATATTGATATTCATACCGAAACAATCCGTCTCAAGACGTCACCATCAAAGAAAAAGGTATGGATACCTAGGGTCACTGTATCAATACAATCCAGTAGGCCAGCAGGGTAAGATCATGGAATGAAGCTAGGGTCTGGAATGTCCGACATTGTCACAGCAATTGCTAGCGAGATGGATGGGCAAACAAAGGATGTTCAACAGAGGTTTCCAAATCTCAAAATACTACAATAATCAATAATCGAAGAAAAGGTCAAAAAGCTCAGGGTTGAGATTTCTGAGTTAGTCAGAGAACATGGATATTCCATTGATGATGATGAAGATTTTGACTTCAATGATTATCTTGAAGAAGATTTCATGGATATCCATGTCATTGAGACCAGAGCCGCTGCTTCTACACGTGACGCTCAACCTCTCATCGAAGAGAATGTCGTAGATGAGCTGTGTAGGGCTATCTCCCTTGGGATGAAAAAATCAGTCAAATGGATAAAAGAATTGAAGAGATGGCCGCTGCCATGACTGCCATGGCCAAGTTCAAGGATAGTCTCAACCACCATAGTTAGCCTCTTCAAAAGTCAATCAACCGGAGGTTATACACGTTACAGATGAAAGGAGAGAAGTTGCCTCAGCAAACAGAGATGAGCAACAAAAGAAGGAATCTCCATCAAGCATCATAACGGAAAAAGAATTTAAGTAAATGGTCAAGCAAGTTCGGGAGGCCTTAGCCCAATCTAATGGTGGTGCATTGATTTTGAAGGGTAGACCTTACCTGAAAGAGTTTGATGTTGTACCCTACCCTATAGGCTTTGTGTCCCCAAACTTTAAGATATTTGATGGGGCTGGGAATCCCAGATAGCACATAGCACATTTTCGAGCCAGTTGAGGCAATATCGAAGGAAATGAAGCCTTATTTTTTTGATAGTTTGTCAGCAGCCTATCAGGAATTCCTTTTGATTGGTATTTTGAATTACCCAACGGATCACTTAAAAAATTCACCGAGTAGAACAATTGTTCATGAAAAGATTTGCTAGAGCGCAACATCATGTGTCTATTGGAGATCTCATAATGGAAAAACAAAAGCCCAATGATACTTTAGTGGACTATATTTTGTGGTGGAGAAAATTTAGCATGAAATGTGAACCTCAGCTATAGGAACATCATGCAATTGAGATATTACTGAAAAGCATTAATGGGCTAGTGACTTTCATGCTCATGGGACTCAGCATCAAATTCTTCGAGAAGCTACTCAACAAAGCTAGCAATCTTCAAGAAGAAGTCAAACACATGGATTCTCATGTGAAGTCCGAGAATTTCAAGATGACCAGAATATTTGAAAAGAAGTCTAGAACAGTGGTAACGGCCGATAAAGGAAAGAAATTAATGAAGATACATGCAGAAAATCCCCATCAGTCATCATCACAGCATGCTCGACAACATACATAATAGTATGGCCAGTCTGGCCAGCAACCACCTCAAGGAGGATCATACCAAATAAAAAAAAAGAAAATTTCCTTTGCAAAATGAAGGAAAGTGGTGTATTCTTTCAAAGATGAAGCTGTACCCAAAATGTTCAGAAGTCTGATGAAGAAGCCTGAGTTTAGACTACCAGATCCAAAGAAACCTGAAGAGGTTGACAAGAAGGATCAACCAAATTATTGCCCGTATCACAGATTTCTTGGACACACTATAGAGGAATGTTTTATCTTCAAAGATTGGCTTGAGAAAAATCTTAAAGAAAGGAATATAACGATCTCAAAAGAATATTTAAAAGAACCTGAAATGGGTTCCATAAATATGATTTCGGCTGAGCCAATCTCTCCAATTGACCCATACACTGGAAAAGATGGATGGAGTACAGTTTGGAGCAAATCATGCAAGGAAATACTGAACTAGATCTAGAATGCTTCAAGACAAACCTCCGTTCAAAGTCTCCAGCCTGCCAAGCCCAAGGTGAAGATTTCACCAGAAGATCCGTCATCATCAAAGAAGAAGAAGAAGAAGAATACCACCATGAAGACTAATAGCACGGGGGGTAGGATAGAGGTTGTCTCAACTAGATTAGTTGTCTCAGATTAGGGGAAGAAAATCATCGAACCCATGACCATGTATGATTATCTTTTTACCCTTTTGGGGTCTTATAAATATAATGATTATGATTTTAGCTATGTTTTAATTATTTCTAGTGATAACGTAATCGATTGTGACCAATCTAAATTTTATATCAATTCCCAAGACGATCCTCAAATCGTGCTTGAGTCTGATGAACTCATTAACAAGACAGAAGAAGGCATCGACAATACCGCTTATGACAGCGTCAGGAGGAACCAATCCTGGAGGGCCATGGTACACCGCTTTCCATTAACTTAGATCTTTTCAACAAAGAAGAAATACTGGAAGATTCAGCAATGATATCTCAAGGAGAAATTATAGAAGTAAACTTAAGGAGCGGGAGAGTACTACCCCCCGAAAAAAGCTCCGACAGATAAAGGAAAGAAAATATTAACTCAAGAAGAGCTACCTCCACCTCCACCAGTGGAAGAACCACATAACCAAGAGAAAATTGAAGGATCATACAAAGTGGATTACAACATGCTGGCTCATCTTAGGAAGTTGTCGGCCAAATTAAGCTTCTATGACACTCTAATCCAATCAAAGAAAATGAGAGAGTCTCTGGTTACAGCTTTGCTTGACCCAGAGATTTGTTTAGCCCAATTGGTCAACACATCCTCAGATAAAGTTTGCTCATTAAAGGAACAGTCTAGGGTAACCTTCACAGATGATGACTTGTTGCTCGGTACCACTGAACAAAATCGTCTGCTCTATATTTCTGCTAATATTGGCAGATTTGTGTTGTCTAGAGTTTTAGTAGATTCTGGAGCATCACTCAACTTGATGATTCTACGGACCTATTTATACATTGAAGCTTAGAAGGTTACGGCCAATAAAATGATGCTAAGAGGATTCAACCAAAACGTGGAGAGAGCCCTTGGATCAATTACATTGCTTATGAAGGTTGGGGAACTAGTAACAACCACTAAGTTTCATATCATCGATGCCAAGAACTCTTTTAATGCTCTATTTTCTCGACCATGGATTCACGAACACAACATGGTTCAATCATCTTTACACCAATGCATTAAGTACTATAAGGGAGGACAAGAACATTACATCAAGGGAGATTTACAAATATTTTCAGTTTATGAAGTTGGCAATCGTGAAGATGCCGCCTACTATGCGCCTCCGAAGAAAACTGTCTTCTCTCGTAAAATTGTGACCAACAAAAGTAAAGATTTAGATGAATTACAATGGCAAGGCCATTCAACTCCGATTCAGCAATTTTCCACCACTCTTTTGCAACGAGTTGGTGGGGGTTCTTTTAGTTCGCACACCTAAGGTTGAGGCCGAGGGCATAGACGAGGAAGGACCAACTTAATTGTTAAACGGACTAGGCTGACCATCAACATTGGTGATGAAAAAAGCTTTGAAGATGAAATAATGATGAAAAAACAAAAGAAACCTTAGTATGAGATATCCTTAGAAGACGTGGACAAAAGCGAATATGGGACGATGTATGATCGGATAAACCACTATGTGAACACCATGACCCTTACTCCGATTCTCCCTCAAAAGGTTGAGAGTTTAGAGGTCAAGGAAGTGCGTAGCTTTGGTTTGCAGCCGATCAAATTTTATCGTGCTTCTACCTCTACTAATCTTAAAAATCATGTAAATTTGGACAATGACCTAATAAATTAATGAAATTGCCTTTTGGTTACTTTTCACCTTGTGTACAAAAGTTAATTGAACAGAGACATTTGCCAAAACAAATGTCAAAAGATAAATTACAACTTTTTGAAAAATTATGGAACGTTAAAAGTCGAACTCCTAACTAGAAAGTGGGTCTCAGATTTGGTACAGTCGGACCAGTCAATAATTTAGAATTTTGCATTGTTGTTACTAATAGATCGGAAGATGGTTGCCTTGATGTGGAGGATGACTCTACTAATCAATTAATAGAAGATGCTTCACTAGAATTTGAGGAGGAAATCAAATCAACCGTTGATCAATCAAAGGAAATTAATCTCGAGATGGAAGAGCAGCCCCGACCTACATTTATAAGTTTTTTACTCAATGATGAAGAATATGTAGAGTTGACCAAACTGTTAACAAAATTTAAAGGTCGCATAGAGTTATGATGAGATGTCAGGTATGTCAACAGAAGTTGCAGTACATAAGCTCAGGGTGGACAAAGATACGACCCCAGTAAAACAAGCTCCAAGAAGAATGTGCCTCGAAATAAAACAACAAGTCATAGCCGAGGTGAAGAAATTAATAACATTAACTTTGTATGAGAAAAGCAATACCCCACATGGTTAGCTAACATTGTACCTGTTAAGAAGAAAAATGGAAAAATACGTGTATGTGTCGACTTCAAAGATTTGGAAAAAGGATGTCCAAAAGATGAATTCCCATTATTGATACCAAAAATGATGGTGGATATTGCTTCGACACATGAAATTTTCTCCTTCATGGATGGGTCATCAGGATACAATCAAATCAAGATGGCTCCCGAAGATGCAGCACTTACAGCCTTAAGACGCCTATTAGAATTTTTTGCTAAACAGCGATGCTATTTCGGCTGAAGAACACTAGAGCAACATACCAACAAGCTATGACAAAGATTTTTTATGATCTCATTCACAATCAAGTAGAATTCTACGTGGATAATCTGGTCATCAAAAGTAAACAAAAAATAGACAATTTGTACAATTTGAAAATCTTGTTCAAACAGTTACGACGATATGTTCTTAAGATGAATCCCTTAAAGTGTATTTTTGGCGTAACCTCAGGGAAATTTCTAGGATTCGTTGTCCGTTATTGGGAAATTAAGATCGACCCGGATAAGATTTAGGCTATCTTAGAAATGCCTCCTCCCAAAACCATGAAACAACTATGTTCATTCCAAGGAAAATTGGCATATCTGAGACGCTTTATTTCTAATCTCTCAAGTAGGTGTCAGCCCTTCTCGGCGTTGGTTAAAAAGGATGCTAAATTCATTTGGGGAGAGAAATGTCAGCGGGCCTTTGAGGATGTTAAGCAATATTTAATGACACCTCCTACTTTGGCAGCCCCTATCTTAGGGAAACCTCTGATACTTTATACCGTGGCCGTAGACGACTCTCTTGGAGCCCTCTTAGCCCAAGTCAATGTTGCAGGTAAGGAAAACACACTTTACTACTTGAGTCGTCGTCTAATACCGACGGAGGTAAGGTATCCACCTATTAAGAAGAATTGTCTAGCTTTAATCTTTGCCGCCCAAAATCTTAGACATTACTTGTTTTCTCATAAGATTTTCCTAATTTTAAAAGTTAATCTATTGCAATATTTGATGAACCGACCAACACTTTCCGGACATCTAGCAAGTTGGTCAATAATTTTATTGCAATTTGATATAACTTCTTGTTCCCCTCCATGCTATCAAGGGACAAATTTTAGCAGATTTCCTCGTTGCATACCCACTACCAGGTGGGTCCCCTCTTAACAACGAGTTACCAGATGAGCAAGTATTATAGATAGATTTCTCCAATGCGCAACGCTGGGATATGTACTTCGATGGAGCTTCATCAGCCAGAAAAGACAAAGGATCACACACAGTTATACTAGGCAAAGTAGGGATTGGTTTAATCTTTATCACGTTAAATAAGAGTATATTGAGGTTCTCTTACCACCTGACAAAATCATGTACAAACATTGAAGCATAATATGAAGCCTTAATTACTGGATTGGAATTGACATTCTCGATTGATATAATAGACATTGTCATCTATGTTGATTCTCAACTCATCATCCAACAAGTCACCAGACAATACATGATTCTAAAGCCAAGGCTAGAAGAATATCACCGGTATACAATGAAGCTGCTGAAGAAGATTCCCAATGTAACTTTCTATCGGATTCCTCAAAGGGATAATGCCCATGCTGACACTTTGGCAAAACTTGCAAAAGAATTAGCATATCCTTATAGGATTTCATTGACATCACAGTATAAGGAAGATAGGTTTTGTCTCAAGTCGACCTCGATAATCCACACAAGCTTGGAAAAGAAGAAGAAATGATGATTATAGTTGCTGATATCAATCAAGATTGGTGCAAGCCATTATAGAATATTTGCAAACTGACAAACTGCCGGTGGACAAGTCTGAGGCACACCACATCACAAGAAGGGCTATGTCATATGCTCTAGTTGGCGATGTCCTCTACAGAAGATCATTTAATCAGATGTGGCTGTGATGCCTAAGCAAAGCCGAAGCACATAATATTGTCAAAGAAGTACATGTTGGATTGTGTGGCGCTCACCAGTCAGGGCCAAAGATGAAAATGAAAATCAAAAGACTTAGATATTATTGGCTAGCAATGATGTCCGACTGCATGGATACAACCAGAAGATGTCACCAGTGCTAAATGCCTGCACCAACCTCTGAACGTGCTCCACCCAATAATTGCCTCTTGGGCATTCGAGTGTTGGGGCACGGACATAATAGGTCCGATAGACCCTCTGTCTTCTAAAGGACACAGATTTATGCTTGTCGCTACAGATTACTTTTCCCAATGGGCAGAGGCAGTGCCATTACAAGAGGTTATAGCATAGCACGTCCTTCAGGTCTTCCAAAGCCAAGTCATCTACCATTTCAGGGTTCCGCGCAGAATAATCTCTCATAATGCGATAGCTTTTAAAAGCACAAAGATCAACAACTTCGTTAAACAACACGGGATATACTGTAGATACTCTATGATCTACTATACCAGGGCAAATGGCCTAGTTGAAGCCTTAAATAAGATACTGGTACAGATTTTGAAGAAGACACTGGATGAAAAAAAAGAAATTGGCATAACAGATTGCTAGAAGCTTTGTGGGCCTACCGAACAACGTTCAGGACTCCCACTCAGTGTACACCCTACATGTCGTGTACGGGTCTGAGGTCGTACAACCACTAGAAGTCCAGATGCCATCTCTCAGAGTCGCTGTCGCCAATTAGCTTATAGTAGAAGAAAATGCAAAAGTCAAACTTGAAGAATTTGAAAGTCTCAAAGGAAAATGACTAGAAGCACAATAGCATTTGGAACTTTACCATACAAATATGGTACAAGCTTATGATGATCTGGTCTGCCCAAGGACATTCAAAGTTGGTTATCTCATACTTGTACTCAAAAAGCCTATTCTTGCACATCACAAAATAGGTGAAAATTTTGGGCCAACTTAAGAAGGACCATTTGTCGTAGAAAAGTTCTACACTGGAGGAGCCTACCAATTGGTGGATTTTCGAGGTAAATGATCCATGTTGCCGATCAACAGACAATATTTAAAGACATATTGTGCAACTTGACGCTGCTTGAAATTGCCTTTTTGAAATTTTAATTGTTCTGGGGTTATTTATTTGGCCAAACGTATGTTACCGGGTCCAAAAATTTTATAATAAAATTAAAGGAAGCTTTTTGAAATTATGTACCTCAAATTTCTTCTTTCTACCTTTTAAGTTTGATATTCTACTAAATTGAACAAACTATAAATAAATAAATTTCTCACCGACATAAACTAAGAAAAAATTTTTCTAATAAACATTTTGTTTTATTCTTGTTCCTGCTAAATTTCAGCTCACTGATGTTTTTCTTATCATTTATAGAGAAAATGTTAGGACAGAGACTGATTTTTGCTTTTAAAGATGGTTGAAACCTTGTACTTAACAAAAAAGGGCATTGCAGAGATATACCATAGACTTTGACATGGACTTCATTCAAGTTGACATGGACTATGAGGGTCCCCTGAAAGACGTGGTTAGCCAACAGGAAAAAGAAGGGCTACCATCGCTGCTAAAGGTCAGCACCAGGGAAAATTCCTCACCGAAGGGAAAAAATGTGATAGTACAACAAGATCCAATAGAGGGGACTAGTCGCCTGCTGTCTATGATAACTGCACTAATCGGGGCCTTGTTGCTGCTAATGATGAAACCCTGTCAGATGCACCGCTGCAAAGAACTTAACGCAGAAATGCCAATCGCTAAAAGCATAGGGTTTTCCTACGCAAAGAAAGAAGATTTGCTCACCCCTATTCCTGAGGGGAAAATCTATGATCCAAGCATGAGAGAGAAATCCTCCAGCTTGCCTACCACAAACGATGAGTCTGAGTTTGCTCCAGAGCTGGAGACAATTTTAGATGATCTTTGTACGAGTTGCTCGACATGCAACGCAGAAATTCCTAAACGGGAAGCTACAAGGGCATTTGTGGAATGCCTGAATTGCAATTTTCTCCATCTAGAGCACTACAGTACTTTGGAGGAGTACACGTCGATCGAGGATAAATTTCAGAGCACTGATCACCTGATGGGGGAGTCATATATTCCGCTGAAAATAGAGACAACACCAGTTTGGATTCCCGCTGATATTAAAATGAGGGAGCGCCCTCGACAGCCGTCATTGATCACCATGGCAGAATTTGATAAATTGATTAAAGTAAAGAAAATGGAATTTGAGTTCTATGAAGAAGTTCAAGGAAGGTTCATCAACATACTATAAGGCTTGGAACACCAAAGTCTTCTCCAAAAGCGACAAAAGAAGCATTCTCGACTGCATCTTTGATCTAAGGGATAGGGGTTGAGCAGGTCTTCTTATGGAGAGAACCTATTCTGAGCCATGGCAATGGATGCGTGGAAAAGGCATGATCACCATACAATGTGGCTGTTGTTACAACTTCACCAAGGACAGACTAAGAAATCCCCCGGGGATTTTGAGATATGATGAGGTAGACCCGTTACCTCCCATGATAAAATGGATGATTAAGAGAATGGTCTGATGGGGCATACTTCCAGTCAACTGTATTCCCAACAGTTGTATCATCAATATATACGATGAAGAAGATTGCATTCCTCCACACATAGACCATCATGATTTTGTGAGACCTTTTTGTACAGTCTCTTTCATGAGCAGAAGCAACATTTTATTTGGAAAAGAAATAGATCTCATTTACTCCGGTGAGTTCAGAAGATCAGTGGAGATTCCGCTACCAATGGGTTAAGTGTTAGTTCTTAAAGAAAATGGTGCAGACATTTCCAAACACTGCATTTTAGGGGTACAACACTGTAGGGGGTCCGTGACTTTCCGAAGAATGGATGATAGCAAAATGCCATACAAATTTCGAACACACCCAAAGTTGGAGGAGCTACTGCCTTACAAGCTATGAGAGGGTTACACCTCTAAGCACATGCAAAAGGAACTCTTATCTTGGAGCATGGTTTAGTGATGGCCATTCAAGAGATACCTTTTTGTACTGTTTTTCGACACAACATATATGATGATACATGTATCAGATATGCTCAGCCTGTGATATGTACTTAGCATGAGATATTTTCAGATGTACTTTCATGCGTTCAACATATTGTACCTTTTGAGGCTTCGACCTATACTCAATTTGTAACACCTGTTGAAGTAGATTAATGAAATCTCTCTCAGAATTTAGTTTATTTTCTCAATTGCTCTTTTGTGCGATGGATAAAAGCCACGGAACCATACGTTGTTCGGGACTACAATGAACAAAGAACAAAACAATAAAAACTTGATAACAATAAAATTCAAATAAAACTCTCTTTTGAAATCATCAACCAACAAAAACTGAATTTAAAAAAATAAATATTTTGAAAATCAAAAGTGATAAAAACAATAAGAAAAGAAAATAAATCTATTGAGTTGATTCTCTCAATTTTGAGGTCCCTTGCTCTTTGCTCGTGCAACACGACTATCCCTTTCTACACTAATTTTCTCCACATCCTCGCAGAATTTCATATTCTGCACGAAACCTCATAAAAATTTCACACATCTGCCTCACCGTTGTCAACCTTTTCACGTGACCCACATCTATGAGTTTATCACCACAAACGTTCTGCACTACATTCCTGTTCTCGAAGCCAGTATTGAGACACTAACTTCCTTTCCATTATCTTATGGGTTAAATTTGGGCCACAGAGCTTTTCTTCCTAATGTAACTCAACCTTTTGAGATTGGTGTAAGATCCCCTTTAATGGGACCACAACATCCAATTCTCTACACACATTTTTGATATAGGAGTAAGACTCCCCTGAATGGAACATCACGTCCTATTCTCAACCTTTTGAGATTGGTGTAAGACCCCCTTAAATGGCACAATGGCATCCAATTCTCTACACACATCTTCGAGATAGGAGTAAGACTCCCCTAAATGGAACATCTCATCCTATTCTCAGCCTTTTGAGATTAGTGTAAGACCCCCCTTGAATGGGACCATGGCATCCAATTCTCTACACACATCTTTGATATAGGAGTAAGAATCTCCTAAATGGAACATCACATCCTATTCTCAACCTTTGGGATTGGTGTAAGACCCCCTTGAATGGGACCATGACATCCAATTCTCTACACACATCTTTAAGATAGGAATAAGACTCCCTTAAATGGAACACGACATCCTACTCTCAATCTTCGGGGTCAGTACAAAAATTCTAATTCCCACCTTAGAGTCCTTTCTGGCGTAATTTTCTAAATGGTATCCATCTTTTGACTTGATCCAGTTCAGACGTGATGTCCCTAGCGGTAGCTCAAACTGGTATAGCCTTTCTCCTTGGCGTAATATCCTTAATGGTTGCCATCCTCTGTAATGTTGTCACCCTTTTGAGTTGGATGTAAGTCCTTATACTTTCCATCTTGATTCAGTCCTCTCACACAATCTTGTTTTCTGAAATTATCATTGTTGAAATTAAAATTAAATATTGAATTTGAAATCGAGTCTCCACCTTAATCATCAGTTTTTACTCAATTATGTACTCCTTCTATGTATGTTGACTTAGGATTCTATAATGGCTTTGTTGATCTTGTCGGTCAACTCCAATACGTGTGGTGTGCTTGCTTATCACACCACGCCTATTGGGGGTTCATTTATTGGCCTCTCCATACGTTTTTACTGTATTTAATACCGTATAAACCATATAGATGTACTTGTCTTGAGTAGATGATAATTTAGAAACAAACCTCAAGCGAGTAGGTTGAGTATAGGCAGAGATCTTAAGGTTTTAGCGTGAACGGATCACAGGTTAAGTCACTTGGGGATGATAACGGAGAGCCGACCGATCGCACATGTATCTAATGGATGGAGGAGATCAAGCCGGACAGACCCTCGATGCATAAAGTACGGTCTGCATGGAGGCTACGTGGCTGGCGGTATCAAATGGCAGAGCGACGCGTGGAGCCTTCGGAGCGGACGAGGTTGAGGTGGCCACATGGATAAGTAAAAAAATATGAGATTTTTGAATTATTTTTAATGCCTAAACTTCAAAAATTCATATGTTTCTCTAGAAAACTCATAAAAATATAAAAAAATACCCTCTTGCTCAGTGAACAGAGAAGAATAATGTGGAATAAAAATAAAAATTAGTTTCTTATTCCCTAGTTTTTTAATGAATTAAATACACTCTGTGGTATTTTAATTCTTCATGATTAAATATTGCTCACCATGGCTTGAACTTTTGAGGGCTCATTTCCCATCATAGAGGCCGTATCTTCTAATTTTTTTATGGTTAGAGGGCACCTCTATGCTTCTAGCTTTAATTTTCAAGCTAAAGTGGTCATTTTTATTTATTATAATTATATAAAACAAAATATTACTTGGAAAATTATAGGAATAATTTTGGTAGGTTTTCTGTGGTCAAAGAAGTTTAGGAAATATATCATGATGTTTTTAACTATCTTGTGAAATTCTATAATTAATTAAATATAAATATCTTGTATTAATTCATATAAACTAAATACTTATTACAAAATTGACCAAAATCAATCCCACACTATTCATAAAAATTTTATTTGCTCACTATAAAAATTTGAAAATTATTTGATTAAGTCTAAGCACTAAATTTGATTTTCTAAGAAACCTTGCATTTTTGTACAAAAAATAATTATAATAAATTAAATAAACTTAGAAAAATTGTGAAACTTGGTATCTGAGTTCCTTGTGATCAGGGGAATTTAATAAAAATAAATAATATTTTTGTGAGAATATTTAATTTTTAAATGATATTTTGAATTAAATATAATTAAAATAATCAAAATTTTCAAAAATATCCAAAATGGTTCAAAATGTGTGTAAATGTTCCCTAGTCACTTTGAATTCATTAAGACATTTTTACTAATTTTCCTAAGTCAAAAAAATGAATTTTTGAGGCTTAAAAAGAATTTTCTCCATTTTCTCACTTAAATAATTACATTAAATAAATTAAGAATCACAAAAATATAAAATTTCATTCTCCGAGTTTCTTGAACTCAGAGAAGTCTATTAAAAATATAAAAAATGATTTTTGTGACTAAAATATTACTTTATGTTTAATTTAATCATTGAAATTGGTTAAAAATTAAATAATAATAATAATAATTTAATTCAAAAAATCATGAAATCTTGCCTAAGTGTTTCTCTGACCTTAGGAAACCTCTAATAATTTTTCCATTAATAAAAAAAATTATTTTGGAAAGCTAAATAAATCAACTTTTAAAAATCCTATTTTCTAAATTTAAATAATTATATAAATTAAATTAAAATTTTGAGAGGTCCACATGTTCTCCTCTAACATTATAATTACCTCATGGATATGACACTTTAAACCCTCAAAGTCATTTGATTTTTGTTTAATGAGTTATAAGGTGAAGTGCCCCAAGGGCAAAGTGGTAATTTTAGACTTTGGTGCCTTAAACAAACTTTAGGATTAACCAAGATAAAATGGGTAATTTTGATCTTAATGAATATGTTTGGATGATTGAAACACAATGGGATTAAAAGGTAGAAACCAACTCAAGTGATTGTTTCACACGGATGTAAGCCCTAAAAATTGACATAATGAAACATTTAAATAATTCTCCTCAAAATTGAAGCCAAACTATAGGATAGACTAGGAAGTCAACGAGGTTCTCTTCCAGATCTATGACATCCCCTTGTTCTTCCTCCTTCGGACTATATAATAAAATGCTCTAAATTTGAACCATTCCCCTTTCACACCTCTATGTCCGATCTTGTTGAAAAGTCTTGTCCTTTGACCTCTTTGAAGATAACATTTCCTGATTTTTATCGAGAGTTTTCTTAGGTAACTTCGATTGTCTAAGATGTAATTAACTATAGAGGTTTGCTCTTATAGAAAGTTTTTCTTAACCCAGCTTAATATAAGCCCTATTTAATTCTTTGTATAAAATAAGAAAACTTGTCAGCAAATAAAAATGGTTTTGCAGACCAAACGGGCGTCATGTATTTCTTAGTTTATTTGATCTAGTCTCATCCTCTGGTCTTGTGTTTACCATTCGGGATAGATACAGGGTTAGAGATATAATGTACTTTTATTTAAATTGTGAAAAATATGGGGTTAGTTTGATTTCATATTTTTCTAAACTTATACACACACACGCACGCACGCACACAAACACACACACACATATAGATATAGATATATATATATATATATA
>NEWO01002947.1:2819-24052 GCA_003013225.1 Phalaenopsis aphrodite
TTGCCCTAAACTTCCTTCTCTTTTATTATAGGCTGCCTCATAATGTGTCTTTTTTATATGATATGCTTCATGAAGTTGACACCACTACTTGAAGATTTTAATCCCCGGCAACGACACCAAAATCATGAGGCGGACTTTATTATTATTTTTTTGATTAATTTTATATATTCTATATAGTCACAATAACATAAACACAAGTATACACATCGCTCATGTAATACAGAGCTTTAATAAAGCCTCGTTTATTGATCCCACAAGGAAGTGAGGTAAGAGGTTCTTATTCAAAGTTCTAGTCTACTACTATCAGGCCTTAGATTGGATTGTTAATTAAAATGGTGTTTATCTAGAAACAACTCCTAAATGAAAATGTTAAATGTAACGATAATAACTATTCATAAATGCAAATGTTAATTCTAAAGATAACCCCATTCTGGATGAATTGGTTTGGAGAATTTAAATATGTAAAAAACTACTATTCTTATGTAGTGAATTGGACAATGTAAAGGAATGAGATGAATTTAAATATTGTATGTTCCAAATATGAGCAATCCTATTCTTTACCCTCTTCCGAGTGCTATAAAGAACATTGGCTAATCCTAGGTTTAGTCGCTAAATCTGTGGTTGGGCTGGGAGGATACTGGCTCTCACTCGAGAGCTCCCTCTTCCCTTCGCCTAAATGCTAACTCTCGCTTTAGTTTCCAAACACTAGGACCAAATTGGGAAGTTTATTTTGTCACCCTAAAATCTCCAATTCTACACCCATCAAAGTATATTTTCCTATTTATTTGCATCCATCCCCCCATGAACTTCATCATCCACGGAATTTGAAAGTGGTTCCACTTTGTTGAGAATTACAACCCCCATGAACTTCACCATCCATGAACTTCACCATCCATTTTCACGTTGTTATCTGCACTCTGGCACTGTCGGCGTTGGTTCTGGTGCTGTCGGTGCCAGTTCTGGCACCGTCGCCGCCCACCCTGCGCAACTCCACCATTTTGCTTTGTTTGGCTCCATTTTAGCTTCGTTTCGCCTCGTCTCAGTTGCGTTGCATTCCTAACAGCATATTGATTCCTCTTTATCTTAACAAAATGAGATAATATCGTTTCTAAGTTTAGTAGTCATTGAATGTGGAAAATACTTAGCTAGGAATGTTTGAGTTAACTCCTCCCAATTTTTAATAGAGTCAGGTGCTAATGAGTATAACCACATTTTAGCCTTATCCCTTAGTGAGAAAGGAAAAAAGCCTTAGTCTAACAACATTATCTGACATGTCATTATAATGAAATGCATCACAAAATTTTAGAAAATTGGATAAGTGTAAAAGGGATCCTCCAAAGAAGTTCCCCCAAACTGGTTGTT
Organism: Phalaenopsis aphrodite; assembly: GCA_003013225.1. Lineage (NCBI taxonomy): Eukaryota > Viridiplantae > Streptophyta > Magnoliopsida > Asparagales > Orchidaceae > Phalaenopsis > Phalaenopsis aphrodite. The sequence goes on from NEWO01002947.1 coordinate 4,182, forward strand.
CTGACCCAGTTGGATAATATATGGATTTATTTCAAATGAGTCAGTTTTTTCACAAACGCCAAACAGTTTTTTCCACAACACTTTTTCATACAAAAAAAAACTTTACACATAAAAGTAGTTTTTACGACACTACAATTTTCCAAGTCTAAGCCTAATTACTTCAAATAAAATTCTCCTAAAGTTATTACCGAAACTTCCCCGGCAACGGTGCCAAAAACGTGATGCAACTTTTTTATATTCTATGCTTCATGAAGTTGACACCAATACTTGAAGATTTTAATCCCCGACAAGGACACCAAAAACTTGAGGCAGACTTTATTATTATTATTTTTATTAATTTTATATATTCTATATAGTCACAATGATATAAACACAAGTATACGTATCGCTCATGTAATACAGGGCTCTAATGGAGTCTCATTTATCAATCCTTCAGGGAAGCAAGGTAAGAGGTCTTTAGTCAAAGTTCTAGTCTACTACTATGAGGCCTTATATTGGAATGTCAATTAAATTGGTGTTTCTAGCAATTACTCCTAAATGCAAATGTTAAATGTAATGATAATAACTATTCCTAAATGCAAATGTTATGGTTTGGTTTGAAAAATTTAGAGATGTTTTAAAAACTACTATTCTTATGTTGTGAATTGGATAATGTAAAGGAATGAGATGCATTAAATATTGCATGTACCAAATAGGAGCAATCCTATTCTTTACCCTCTTCTAAGTGCTATAAAGAATATTGGGTGATCCTAGATTTAGTCCCTAAATCCATGGTTAGGCTGGGAGGATACTAGATCTCACTCCAGAGCTCCCACTTCCCTTCTCCTGAAGGATAAATCTCGCTTTAGTTGCCAAACACTAGGACCAAATTGGGGATTTTAGTCTGTCACCCTAAAATCTCCTATTCTACGCCCATCAAAGTATATTTCCCTATTTATTTGCATCCAACCCCCATGAACTTCATCATCCACGGAATTTGAATGTGGTTCCACTTTGTTGAGAATTACACCGCCCTCTCGGGCCTTAATGCAATTACAACAAATTTTAACACCATAGCTGGCTTTTATTGTAATTTAAATGATGTACGAGCAAAAACCATCTGATTTATAATTAAAACTTCTTCTAGCATGCATCCCAAAATCCTAAACATGAATCATACTCTTTGCAAAAGAAAAGTAAAAGGAAAACAATGGCAAAATTCTCTCATGCCACTATTTCTTAATAAGAAGAATGAGTAAGAAAAACATATCACAAAACATGAAGAAATTACAACGTAAAACTTCATTTTATCAAAGAAAATCTACTAGATAAGAGTTTATAAAATCATAAGATAATGAAGAACATAATACTTAGTTTTTTCCCTTAAAAGAAAGATGAAAATCTCTTCCACAAAGTCTCCCGCTGATCCATGCAATGCTAGAACATTCTCTTACAGATTCTCTCAGAATCCCCTTAGCAATCTCTCCAAAAAGTAGAAATCTACATTTTTACTCCTATTCTAAGATCTCTAAATATTCTCCACATTTTTCCACTCACACATTCCACTTTTTCTGACATAAAAGCACTCTATTATAGTGTGTAGACAAATTTCCCAAGAGATGCCTCAAGCAACCTTCCAAAAAGCGTTCAAATACATTGAATCTTCTAAAAATTAGCACAACATTGCATCCAAATTGTCTTGGGCGCTGTCGTCACAATTTTTGGCGTCGTTGGCTCCATTTTCACGTTGCTCTCTGCACTCTGGCGCAGTTAGCGCCCACCCTACGCAACTCCACCATTTTGTTTTGTTTGGCTCTGTTTTAGCTCTGTTTTGCCCCGTTTCAGTTGCGTTGTGTTCCTAACAGATAGACCTACAAAAATAAGCATGAAAACAATCTTTTTTTAAAGTATAGTTTCATTCAAAATTATGTGAGAAGTGTAAAAGAGATTAAGCATAGAAAGACATATCAAAATGTGTCAGGACAGATTTTTTTTTTTTGCTCATTTTTGCTCCAAATTGCACCGTTTTTGCTTCTTTTTCTCCAAAACTCCATTTCTTGTATCTGAAACAAAAAGTATACAAAATATCTTCCTTTAAAGTGCAATATCATTGAAAATCACCGAATATAGACATTAAAAGTATATGAAAAATTTAACATATTTTGGCCGTATCAAAATCCTCCAAACTTAATTGTTACTTGTCCTCAAGTAACACTATAATTTTTAAAAATCAACATAGGACTACAGTGTAGGAATATCTCATATTCAACTTAGGAATCTTGATTTTTTTATTTACTTCAAAAGTTATTGAAACTTGTCAAACTAAAGATTCATAGAGAGTATAAAAATAGAATTTAAGAACCTTATATATACCAATTTTATCAATACCTTTTTTGAAATAAGAATAAGCTTAGGATTGTTTCTAAGTCTTTTCATTTAAAAAGATTCAAGTGAAATTAGGCTTTTCCTCAAGCTTCTCCTCACATATTTTCTTTTGACTTTTCTTTTTCTTTTTCTTTATGGTTTGTTTTTCAGTCCTTTCTTTTCTTTTCTTTCGGGATCTTTTTAATCCTTACTCTTTTTTCTTTTCTCTTTTATTTTATGTGAGGATTACTGTATGTGGATAGGCCTTTAATAATTTTGAATTTCACTATCCTCTTTGTAAAGTCCAAAACTCAAAATCTTTCCCTCACTTTTTAAAAGTGTAAGTATTAGTTTAAAAAAGGTTTTAATAAAGGCTCAATTCTCAATAAGTATAAATCAAAGAATCATAGCTTTTCAAATATTCAACTCCTTTCTACCTGCCGACACTATTTTGGTTGTGGAGCTGCCCATAAGAAGTTGTCGGTCACTAGAATCAAAATCTCATCGCCTACTTCGGAAGGACATTTTAATTTACATATAAATTTAAGTTTTGGAAAAATATGAAATCAAACTGACCTCATACTTTTCATAGTTTAAATGAGAGAGCACTATACCTCAAACCTCGTATCTATCCTGAAGGATAAACACAAAACTTGAGGATGAGGCTCGATAAAATAAACTAAGAAATAAATGACGTCCGTTTGGTCTGCGAAATCATTTTATTTGCGGACAATTTCCCCTATTTAATATGAAGAATTAAATAAGATTTATATTAAGCTGGGTTTGGACAAGCTTCCTATAAGGGCAAATCTCTACAGTTAATTACATCTTAGATAACCGAAGTCACCTACGAAAACTCTCGATAAAAATAAGGGAATATTATCTTAATGAAGTTAAAAAAGATAAGAATTTTCAATGAAATCAAACAAAGATGTGTGAAATGGGATTAGCTCAAATTTGGAGCATTTTGTTTTTGGAATCTAAAGGAGAAAGAACTAGGGGATGTCATGGATCCGGAGAAGAACCTGGGTGACTTCCCAATCTATCCTATTGTTTGGCTTCATTTTTTATAAGAAATTATTTGAGTGTTTCATCCTGTAAATTTTATTTGTTTAGGGCTTACATTTGTGTGAAACAATCACACAAATAGCTTGGAAGATGTGAGGATTTAGGTTGTAACAAACGACAACCTCAAAATCATAAGACGAGTTAAGGCTTATATTGATAGCAGAGCTGTACAAAGGTCTAAAGATAAGGCGAGGATTTACATTTCATAAGCAAATTACCTCAAAATCCTATGGTTTGGTTGTTTAATTCTAAGGAAGAAAATTGGTTTAGCTGGAGAAAACATGTTTTGCTGTTGAAGATGGTTGTGTTGCCTACTATGCTAGCTCCAAATTTCTTGTCGTGACAAGCTTAAGTTTTCTAGGGTGTCAAGTTATGATGTTAAATCAGATGGCCTTATGGTTGTAGTCTTTTAAATTTTATGGGGGATGTTAAAGTTGATTAAAGCGACTCCGGTTAGGATCCTACGTTTCCCTCGTTCAAGCACCACTATTTTCTATTAGATTCACTTAGTTCAAATGAATTTACTAAACTCAACTTAATGAATTTCGTACTTTCATTTAGACCGTGGGAAGCCTCATTAGCAACCGTAGGTTACCTCCTCTAAGGGATTCATGATCATCCGATAGAGCCGTCTTAAATTAGTTACAGTTGTTTTTTCATGATGTTTATGATTAAATTTTGAGTCATCTTATATTTTGAATGTTGTGGCAGTAAATTTAATCTTGATTGATTTTAGATTTGATTTTGGTCTTGGTTTCGCTTTTGTGGCTGCCCTAGCAGTTTTGGTTTTCATGCAAGGTGACATTGTTGTTTAGCATGCAAGTTTTATAAGTATAAAAAAGTACAGTATGAAAGTACAAGAAAGACGACACTATAAACTATAAAAAACATACTTGGAGAGTTTTCTCGTTCCACCACCTGAAACTTAAAATAGATGTGAGAGCACTTTATATAAAGCTGAAAAGTAAGATTTTAGTGATCTACCCAACCCTAGGTCATATCTTGGTGGGTCTCTATTAATTTGTTTAAGGATGATTTTTGTTAAGCAAAACATATTAAGTTTAGTAGACCTCCGAGGTATCCAATAGATCTGGAGAAAGGAGCAGGTCAATGCTTCCCTCTCACTGCCTGATGAAAAGTCTCGGGCTCCTTTTAAACTTATTATGTTGCTTAATAACCCATCCTGTAAATATCTCCAATGCTCGATGAACATTGATGTTTCAATCATCCCTAAGAGTAGGGTAATTATCATTTATCATTCAATTTGAGAATTATGCAGGTGAAACCCTTAAAGGGGCAAGTTAGTGTTATTAAGGCACTTAGCCAATTTTGGTTTTAACTTAAGCTTGTAGTGTTTTAAAGGTGTTCAATTTTTATTCACTTTTCAAAGCCTCATTTAATCAAATTTGATTTAGCTTAGGTTACTACTAAGCCCTTAAGATCCTGGTGGATGTTTTAATCATTTTGAAAGAGATTTCTAAGTGATAATAATTCATTATCAAAACAATTGAATGTCACTTGAACACCAGATATGTGTATTAAATTAGTGAGTTATTAACACCCAAAACTATACCCTTAAGTTTAGGATCATTTAATTTGGTAGACTCCCAAATTTTAATAATCTAGAATTTCAGATTTATCCTTTAATTTGAAGAAGTGAGATTGGTTTCTACCAATTAATCTATTGTATTTCAAACATTCAAATATTTTAATTAAGATTAAAGGTTGCCCATTTGTCTTCCTTGACTTAAGCCTAAATATTAATTAAGGCAAAATTTCTAAAATTACACTTTTTCCCCTAAGACTTTAATACTTCATAATTCATCAAATTTAATTCAAATGACTTTGGAATTTGCATCCCACCTTACTCATGGGTCAATTAAGACATCATAGGAGGAAAATGTGATTTTTAAAATTTTAATTTAATTTATATATTTATTTATATGAAAGAGTAGGATTTTTCAAAGAAAATTCCATTACTTGACCAATGCAAAGCCTAATCAGTTAAAATTTTTTTACTAAAGGTAGACTTAAACTAGAAGAACACTTACACCAAATTTCATGATTTTTTAAATTTTATTTGAATTATTAGAATTATTTCAAATTCTAGAGTATTTATTAATTATAAAATATTTTAAAAGTGTAAAATTAAGTTTTATATTTTTATTAAATATCTATAATGTTAAGAAATCCAAGGAAATATATTTCATATTTTTTTTTATTTTTCTTTGAATTGTTAGAGTTATTTTAGTGAAAATCCATTTTTAGCTTTTGAAAATTACTTTAAGCTTCAAAATTCAGTATCTTCACTTAGAAAATCAGGAAAAAGATTCTAATTGTTCCTAAGTGCTTAGAAAATATTTTAGAATATTTCCATGAATTTTATTACTTTTGTGATTTTTATTATTTTTTTAATTATTTAAATATTAAAGAAAGGCTTAAAAATGGAATTTTTATTTTAATTATAAATTAATTTTTAGAAAATTCATATGATAATAGAGAACTCCAAAAACTAATTTTTATAATTTTTTTAGTTATATTTTAATTGGTAAAATTCATTTATTGTTAAAAATGACATTTAACTTAGAAAATCAATTCGAGTTATCAAATGAGCTCCAAATATTTTGAATTTTTTATGGAGCGTTCTCTGACTTTGAATCTTAGTGGAGATTAAAAATTAAGTGATTTAGATTTATGTGTTTCCCAAAATTAATTTTCTTTGCATTTCAGGGTTTGTGAAAATTAGGCGCATTCTTAATGAATTAACTCATGAAATATTTTCTAAAGGGTTTTCTAGTCACAGTAAACCTTCCAAAATTTTCTTGAATTTTTCTAAATAATATGCTAATTATTATGATTAATTTATGCAAATAATAGACATAAACTTGAAAAATATGGATCTATGTCTAGAGATCTCCTCTAACTTTGGCAAAATCAAAGAATGTTTCCAAAGACAGAGGCAACAACATGTCAAAATTTCAAGTCATGGTGAAATGTCTACATGCATGGAGAATTAAAAGACTCAATATAGTGTTTAATTAATTAAAAATAAAATATTTATCACCTAAACTTCAAATTATTTCCACATTATTCTCGTTTGTTCACCTAGCAAGAGCGTATTTTTATTTTAGTTTTTTTTTTAATTTTTTAACACCAAGATATGAATTTTTGAAGTTAGGTATCATTTTCTGATTTATTTAATTCCCTATTTATCTATTTAAATGGGTGGCGCCACCTCATCCTGGCAGCTCCGAACAGCGATGCGACACGCTCCCATTCATTATGCTTTCCACCTTGGCATGCCATGCGGCCCGCGGTTCACACATTGAGAGTTCATACGACTAGATCTCGTCCATTAATGAGATAAATGCACTATCGGACGGCTCGCCATCATCGTCCCCAAATAGGCTAACCCAAGAACCATCCACACTAAAACCTTAAGATCTCCCTCTAGACTCAATCAAATCTCATGGGGTTTGATCTTATGGACTCGTCTAAGTGTGACGAACACATCCATACGGTAATCATGCCATTAAATTAATTCTAATTAAATGGAGAATAAAAATAGGCTCGGAAAGAGAGGAAGTTCAATACCTTTGCTCTGAGAATGGAAGCTTCAATTAGAGGTGCTCCACATGTTTGTGGAGGTCCGAGGAGGCTAAGGATTGAGCCTCTGGTAGTGGTGAAAGGTCTACACCTGAATTTGATCAAGGCCGGATTTGGGTGTTGGTCTTGAGCTATCTTAGAGGCTTTGTAAGAGGGGGATTTGATAAGGCTTTGTCTTAGTTCAGTGTGGTGATAGTGTGGGTGAGTTTAATTTGGATTTGGTGCACTGTGGAGGTGTGGTGGAGAATGTCCTGTCTCCGACAAAGATTTGAGCTAAAAAATTGAACTTTGGCAAGGGAAATTAGGGCAATGGAGTGGTTGGGTTGCATTGTGGAGGTCTCAAGGAAGCTCAGGGAGTGATTTCAAAGAGTATCCTTAAGAAATTTTCAACACACCTTCCCTGGCCATGGAGGTGGTGGTTTTATAAAAACGGCTTAGGGTTGCTTTGTGGGCCAATTAAGGGGTGTAAAATGATGCTTATGTGGAGGGCAGAGAAGCTCTAAATTTAAAATAGGATGAGGTGTCCTCAAGGTTTGAATTGGGTTTAAATTTTTGAGTGGTGGCTCACAATTTTGGCTCCTCCAATGACTAGGCTGGCTAGCAAGGCTAGGGGAGGTGGCCAGGAGGTCAGGTGAGCCAGGGGAATCTGTCACAACAATTAATTTGGGGAGGTGTTTACTTTTTGCAAAAATCCCTTAGGCTTAAGAAATCTTGAAAGTAAATCCCTTGATTTGGGGTTCATTTGGTTCAAGTCTCATTTGGGTGGTTCTATTGAGTTTAGCTTGGTCAATAAGGTCCAAATTTTGGCTGTGGTGGTTTTTGGTTGGCTAATTTGGCTAGATTGGGTCAACTTTTGGTGAAGGGGTCCATGTAGGTCAATTTGGCTAAGGCTTGGGTTTGGGCTATGCTAGCCATGACCTTGAGCCCAATTTATTGATTAACATTGTGTAGATGATTGTAATGAACATTTTTTGTGAAGGATTGAAGTGATTTTAAGTTCAATTGGGGGTTCAACTTGAGGGATTTTGGAATTTTGGTCAGTTTAGGCATGTTGGGCTAGACTTATGTCTAGATTGGGCTAGGCTTGGGCTACGTCCAAATTGATTATTGATAATGGTCAATAGGAATGTCATGAAGAATTTTTAACATAAATTGGGTGTAAATTTTGGGGCTAAGGCAATCAATTTGGAGGAATTTTGAGACATGGCCAATTTGGGGCAAATTCGGGGATTTTAGGACTTGGGCTAAAATTGAATGAAATTGAGGCCTCACCAAGCCCAATTGAAGGTCAAGTTTGATGTGTAGGAGTTTCATGAAGAGTTTTTAACATAAGTTATGGCAAATTGAGTAGGCTATATGTTCAATTTGGTGAGATTAAGTTATATGACCATAATTGGGGTTGATTTAGATCAAAAATGGGCTCAAACCATGGGCCAATTGAGCTTTGATTTAGTTTAGATTGGTCATATGGAAGGTTAACTTGAGTTTAGAATTGAAATTGGGGGAAATTGGGACCAAATTGATGGACATTTGAGGTGAATTTAGGGAAATTGGGCATTTAAAGGAAATTTGGGGGTTTTGGTCAAAAATGTCAAATTGGTCAAATTTGGTCATGTGGTAGTTGAGAAAAATAAAATTGGGAATATTTGGAAGGTTTTGGGAATTTTCAGAATCTTTGAAATTTTGGGCTAAGGAGGGGCATTTTGGTAATTTGACAATTTTTGGTGATTTTGGGCAATTTGGATGTTTTCAAAGGTTTGAAATGATTTTTGAACAAATTTGGATATTTTGGGTAAATTTGAGAATTTTGGCCAAATTCAGGGTTTCAAGGGTACTTAGGTAATATGGGGGAGTTTAGTGGAAAAAGACCAAGTTGAGTATTTTTGGTAAAATTGGGGAACTAACCATCATAAATGAGCTATGGACCAACATAAACCCCATTTGGGTCCTCTATGTACTGGTCTTAACTAAACCCTAGCCTAGGGCCAGTGGGTTTAGGGGATCATCTACATGAGTCTCCCAAAGGATTAAGGGATCAAAGTCAAGAACTTTTGGGTTTGTATTTGTGAGTGATTGTGAGTGAGGTGAGTACCTTAGCTCTAGACCAACACCCAGAGTTAACCCTAAGGGAAATCAGTTCTATGGGAACTCTCCTTGAGCTCCCCCATAATGACCCCACCTACTAGCTGCTAGAGGTTATGACCAATATGTGGAACTTCAAGTTGAGTAAAGAGGAGTTTGGAAATTCTAATGGTGAGGGTTCCTTTTTCCAGTTTTCTAAGAATAGTCAACAAGAAAGTTCTATGGCTAGACCGTAAGCTACAAAAGAGGAAAAACTAGACCTCAACCAAAAGTGAGGTCAACACTACCATAAATAGAAAAATCATTTTCCCAATGTTTCCTACAAAATATCTTAACTCTAGAAAAATTTCTTCACATAGGGTTTCAATTAAGTTATTTTTCTAACATTCCTAAAATCAAAGTTATAGTAACCTAAAGATAACACCACATACCACAAGTAATTTTAAAAGTAATATCAAATTAAATATGTGCTACTCAGGACAAATAAAGTTAATTTTTTTTAAAAAAAATTTCTTCCCCCCAAACTTAAATTATAAAATATGTTGCAATTAATTCCATAAAATGTAGTAGGAAGAAAAAGTAAAAGTTGAATCTACTAACTACTACAACATCCTATCAAATTCATATACATGCATAATCAAGATAGAATGACTGCATGAGAAAGTAAATATAGCCTAAAACATGCTTGCAATAATATTAATTTAGAAGGAAGTATACTCACTTTAAATTTTTATTTTTCTTCCTACCCCTAAACTTGGTTTTTAACATGTATAACATTTAGTGCAGAAAAAATAAGTAGGAAGAAAAATAGTTTAGAAATTCTATCTACCATAAATTTCTATCAAACATCTATAATTATTTATTAGGATAGAAAGCAGTTAGTAGAAAGTAAATCTAAACTAAACATGCTAGAATGAAATTAACTAAACAAAAGTCTAACTAGCATAACATGTATCAGCATCGCAATATAAAAATATTCTTCAAGTCTTATACAATCGTAACATAAACACAAACAAACAAACAAGATAAATGAGGTCAACGCTTCCTCCATCTCATCGCATCTCACTAACTTACTTCTAATTTCTAACGGAATCACTAAGCAGATAAATAAGGTACATTTTAAATGATTTTATAGAGTATAATCCCAAAGATAAGATTATCCTTGATACATTTGCTCCTTTTAATTAAGCACCTCCAACAGTTATAAAGATATTGTAAGATCATCCACATATTATTCATCAAATAGGTTCATGACTCCTACCAAATGAAATCAAAGTCAAAAAAAAGGAAGTAAAAAAATTGGGATGGAACTTTTATTGTTCAAATTCAAGATGTATCTTGTAAAACTCAAGGATGGGTGAGACCCGATTCATAGTGGACTCGTCAATCTAACTACTACAAGAGATTAACCAAGTTTATCCATAATAAGAAGTTAAGGAATCATCTCCCTCATGACGCAGACAAAGATCAAATCAAAGCACTATTAATCTAAACATCCATCAATCATCAATCAAAATGATCAATTCACATTAAAGAAAACACAATACAACACTAATAATCATGACTCTTAAGCATACTAAACCAAACCATACTGATAACTATGGGTTGCCTCCCACAAAGCGTTTGGTTTAACGTCGCTAGCCAGACAAATGATTCCACCTGGATCAAAATTCCTATTAAGTAATCCTTGATCAATCACCCAATCTTTTTCAGATCCAGGGATTCTTACAAAGTCCTCGAATTAAAATTTTTCTTTTAGCTCTTCCTTTTTAGATTGATTCATAGCATTATTCCTCATTTTTTCCTTCTAGATCCAATATTCTTCTATTAATTTTCTCAATTTTCATATTAATATCATTCTTAAAATTTATAAGAAATGGAACTTTATAAGATAATTCAAGATCTCCCAAATTTTGGATCAGATTCTCTTTAGATAATTCAGATTCTGGATCAAATTCTACTAGATTATTCTTCTGTTTCAAGTTATCTTCTAATTATTCCCCTTAGTACTGAGTAAATGGTGGAGGTGGTCTTTCTATATTTATCTTAGTTGAGGAAATATATTTTTCTAATTTCTTCACTTGGTCTTTCAATCTCCTTATCCTCATCTCTCAACTCAAAGTTCTTCTGAAACATATCTTCAAATTATCTTCTAAATATTTGTTCGATAACTTTATATTGCTCATCATTCATCTACATAGGGTTTATCTCAGGGTCACTAGATAAAATCTCTGGGGGGTAACTGTTAATTGCATTAATAATCTGCCCCAACATCCGAATCTCATTCATTTTGTCTGTATACCACAAAATATTTCTTTCAGTGATTTTGAATAACTCTTTCATAGGAGATATTTTACTGATTTCATCATTCAATTCCGGTTCATCTTGTAATTGAGTTGAATATGAAGATATAAAGATTGGTAGTGTAGATGAATTCTCTAAATAGGTAGGCTTTAAAATTGTATGGGGTATATTAATTTTAAGTTCATGAGATTTTTCAACAGATGGAATTAAAAGTTTACTATTTTCAGTAACATCCATCATTTTGCACCTCTCCTAAACATACATACAGTCTTCTTTAAACAACATTTAAGACTCATCATGAAAATTCATTTCGATCTCATTTGTTAACTTACTTTCAAAATTTTTATGGAAATTGTCTTTACTTAATCAATTTCATCCATCTAAAAATAATCATCTTATATTTTATAGTCTTTAACACATCAAAAGTGGCTTCCTGGTTATTAATATTCATAGTCAAGTCTCCTTTTTGCACATCTATCATACCTTATCCAGTAACAAGAAAAGGTCTCCCCAAAATAATGGGATTTTTTTTATCTTCCGCCATAGCTAATACAATAAACTCCATAGGAAAGATAAATTTATCCACTTTAATAAGCACGTCTTCTATAACCCCTTCTGGATAAATGATAGATCCTTTAGCTAACTAAAGGGTTACAGTAGTGGGAGAAATATCGGCTAAACCTAACCTTCTAAATATAGATAGAGGCATCACATTAACGCACGCTCCTACATCACATAAGGTTTTTCCATATAATCTTTCTCCAATTGCATAAGGAATTGTAAAACTATAAGGATCTTTAAGTTTCTGAGGATGTTTTTTCTGAAGTATAGCGTTAGACTCCTCACTTAATGCAACTCTCTCGTAATCCCTAAATTTTATTTTCTTATTTAATATCTCCTTCATAAAATTTGTATAACTTGGCATATGTTCCAAAGCTTCAATGAAAGTAATATTTATCATTAACTTCTTAAGTACTTCCATAAACTTTGAAAATTGTTTATCCAACTCATGATGTCTAAGTCTTCGAGGAAATGGAGGTGGTGGTCTTTCTAAATTGATTTTAGTTGGAGATATTAATTTTTCCAGACCCTTAAAAACATTTTCTTCAGGTCATCTAGTTTCCTTTGTTTCTCTCACAATTTCTTTCTCTTTTCTAATGACATCCTCTTTCTCTCTTTCATTTCTTAATTGGACAGCTTCTACCTGTCATTATTATTCCCTTTAGGGTTGATTTCAGTGTTGCTTGGGGTATATTGTAGCAATTTTTCCCAGTTGATTCTCTATGTTTCTAATCGTAGCATTTTGATTTTGCAACTAGTTTTCTATTTGCAATACCACATCTTCTATAAACATCTTCTTATCCTCAAATTGTCAATCATTATTAGAGTCCAATGAATATGAAGGTCTATAAATTATGCTCCCCTATTTATTCTAACTTCCATTAGGATTTGCATGATTATTTTCCCATTGTTGATTTCCACCCAAAGTAGTGTGATTCCAGTTAAAATTAGGATGGTTCTTCCAACCTGGGTTCTAAAAGTTAGAATACAAGTTATTTATGGTATTTAAAGTCTCAAATGATAAATTAGAATCAATCATATGCCCTAATGAACTTTCCTCACTTACTAGAGTAAATTGAGGCTGATTCATTCCAAATTGGTCCAACTTCCTTGATATGCAGCAACCTGAGATACAAGAATTGCAATTGCATATGTATCATGAACACTTTCAGGATTTACCCTAGCATAGGGCCATTGAAATTAATTTGTAGCAATTAATTCAATTAACGAATATGTTTCATCAAGTGGTTTTGACATTGATGATCCACCAGCGACAACATCAATTTTAGACCTAAGGGATCCTATTGACCCATTGTAAAAAGTTTGAATGATTAACCAATTGGGCAGAGCATGGTGTGGAAACCTTTTTAGAAGTTCCTTTAATCTTTTACAGGCTTCGTATATTGATTCCTCTTTATACTAACAAAATGAGATAATATCGTTTCTAAGTTTAGTAGCCCTTTAAGGTGGAAAATACTTAGCTAGGAATTTTTGAGTTAACTCCTCCAAATTTTTAATAGAGCTAGGTGCTAATGAGTATAACCACATTTTAGTCTTATCCCTTAGTGACAATGGAAAAAGCCTTACTCTAACAGCATTGTTTGACATGCCATTATAACAAAATGTAGCACAAAGTCTTAGAAAACTGGATAAGTGTAAATAGGGATCCTCCGAAGAAGTTCCCCCAAATTGGTTGTTCTGTGCTAGTTGGATAATATATGGATTTATTTCAAATGAGTCAGCTTCTACAACAGGGTTTGTATACTTGACTGAATTTCATCTTTCGTAGGATTTATATAATCTCTCAAAGATTTATGATGATTTTCCAAGTTATTATTTTGAATGTTTTCCATTTCCATTTCTAGTTCTTCAAGTTCTTTTTGTTTTTTTATTTTTTTATTTTTTTTCTTTTTTCTAACTTAGGATCATAAGGCACAAGTCTTGCGGATCCTTTATTTTGCATACGCAACAAAATAAATAATATAAAAAAAAACTTTACACAAAAAATAGTTTTTACGACACAATAGTTTTCTGATTCTAAGCCTAATTACTTCAAATAAAATTCTTCTAAAGTTCTTACCAAAACTTCCCCGGCAACGGTGCCAAAAACTTGATGCAACTTTTTTTATATGCTATGCTTCATGAAGTTGACACCACTACTTAAAGATTTTAATCCCCGACAAAAGTGCCAAAAACGTGAAGCAGAATTTATTATTATTATTCTTATTAATTTTATATATTCTATATAGTTACAATGATATAAACACAACTATACGTATCGCTCATGTACTACAAGGCTCTAATGGAGTCCCGTTTATTGATTTTACAGGGAAGGGAGGTAAGAGGTCCTTAATCAAAGTTCTAATCTACTACTATTAGGCCTTAGATTTGAATGTCAATTAAAATGGTATTTATCTAGCAACTACTCCTAAATGCAAATGTTAAATGTAATGATAATAACTATTCTTAAATGCAAATATTAATTCAAAAGATAACCCCTTTTTGAATGAATTAGTTTGGAGAATTTAGAGATGTTAAAAACTACTATTCTTATGTAGTGAATTGGATAATGTAAAGGAATGAGATGCATTAAATATTATATGTGCTAAATAAAAGCAATCATATTCTTTACCCTCTTCCAAGTGCTATAAAGAACATTGGCTAATCCTAGGTTTATTTCCTAAATCCGTGGTTAGGCTGAGAGGATACTGGCTCTCACTCCAGAGCTCTCACTTCCCTTCGCCTGAATGCTAACTCTCACTTTAGTTTCTAAACACTATTATCAAACTGGAGAGTTTAGTCTGTCACCCTAAAATCTCCAATTGTACGCCCATCAAAGTATATTTCCTTATTTATTTGCATCCAACCTCCATGAACTTCACCATCCATGAAATTTGAAAGTTGTTTCACTTTGTTGAGAATTACACCGCCCTCTAGGGTCTTAATGCAATTATAATGAATTTTAATACTACAACAAGCCTTTATTGTAATTTAAATGAAGTGCAAGTAAAAACCATAACATTTATAGTTAAAATTTCTTCTAGCATGCATCATAAAATCCTAAACATGAATCCTACTCATTGTAAAAGAAAAGTAAAAGGAAAACAATGACATAATTCTCTCTTGCCATTATTTTCTAATAAGAAGAAAGAGTAAGAAAAACACATCACAAAGCACGAAGAAAACACAACTTAAATCTTCATTTAATCAAAGCAAATCCACTGGATAATTGTTTACAAAATCATAAGATAATGAAGAGCACAATACTTAGTTTTCTCCTCATGAAAGAAAGATGAAAATATCTCTCACAAAGCTCCTATTGATCCATGCAATGCTAGAACATTCACTTACATATTCTCTCAAAATCCCCTCAGCAATCTCTCTAAAAAAAGATAGAATTCTATATTTCTACTCCTATTCTAAGATCTCTAGACATTCTCCATGTTTTTTCACTCACACACACCATTTTTCTGACATAAAGCACTCTATTTTAGTGTAGGGACAAATTTCCCAAGCGACACCTCAAGCAACCTTCCAAAAAGCTTCCAAATACATTAAATCTTCTAGAAATTTGCCCAACATCGCATCCAAACTGTCTTGAGTGCTGTCGGCGCCATTTTAGCCACCGTCGGCACCATTTTCACGTTGTTATATGCACTCTGCCATTGTTGGGATCTGTTCTGGCGCAATCGGCGCCGGTTCTGGCGCCGTTGCCGCCCACCCTGTGCAACTCCACCATTTTGCTTTGTTTGGCTCCGTTTTAGCTCTGTTTCTCCCTGTTTCAGTTGCGTTGCATTCCTAACAGATAGACCTATAAAATAAACATAAAAAAAAACAATTTTTAAAATTTTAATTTTATTCAAAATTATGTGAGAAATGTAAAAGAGATTAAGCATAAAAAGACTTATCGAAATGTGTCATGACAAAATTTTCTTTCTTGTTTGTTTTTGCTCTAAATTGTACTATTTTTTCTTCTTTTTCTCCAAAAATCCATTTCTTGTACATAAAACCAAAAATATACAAAATAAATTTCTTTAAAGTGCAATATCATTGAAAATCAGCAAATATAGACATTAAAATTATATGAAAAATTGAACATATTTTAGTCGTCTCACCTCGCTCCAAAAAGAATTTAAAATTCCCTCCAAAATTTTCTACAAAAGTCATTTTTTTTAATCCCAAAAGACATGTCCATTGATTTAAGGGATATATCCCTTCATTAAAAAGCCTTCGAAAGTGTCTAGATGCATTGAATCACTCAATGAGACTTTTGAATCATTTGGAGCCTTGAAAATCGGCTCAAATTTTATCCCGAACTGCCTTAGTCCGTCTTATATCGTCTTTGGAGCTTTAGGCCCCAATTCTCTAGAGTTTGGCGCCTCAGGCACCACTATGCAGCAGCTTCGCTGTTTTGCTTTGTTTTGCCCTGTTTTCGTTGTGTTTTACTCCTAACAGATATACCTACAAAATAAGCACGAAAATAATCTTTCTTTAAAGTGTAATTTTATTCAAAAATATGTGAGAAATGTAAAGTAGATTAAACTTAGAAATTCATATCAAAATGTGTGAAGTCAGAATTTTATTTCTTGCTCGTTTTTACTCCAAATTGCACCATTTTTGCTTCATTTTCTCTAAAAGTCCATTTCTTGTACCTCAAACAAAAAACATGCAAAATACTTTCTTTTAAAGTGTAATATCATTAAAAATTTTTAAAATTGAGCATAAAATATATATGAAAAAATAAGTAATTTTTAGGCGTATCACACATACATAAAATTTATTTTGTCAAACTTGTTCTTGCCTTACCACAACTAGTCAGTCCCTAAGGACTACTCCACTCTACAAAATGTTTTGAATAAAAATCTCTTTCGCATGATAAAATAAAGCCTATGTGCATGAAAGTTAAATTTAAAAAATGAAAATTTGTTGAAGATCCATGGTTAATCACTTGGATCGATGTTAGGACTGCCCTCTATAGATATATGGTTGGTAGCTCTTACTTAATGTCGGGAAGCACATAGTCCAGCTTTAAGCCCCCACTTTTACCAAAGTGTTACACCCAATTCTGGTTTTTCATATGTGACTACGGGGTTTCTTTTACTTGTCTTTCGTTAGACTTATTTTTTGACTTTTTCTTGTACCAAACTCTTCTATTTATTTTCCTATAATTTATTTAATTTTTTGCAAATAAATTATGCTTTATGATGCTAATCATGCAGCGGTAGTACATGCCAAGTACGCATTTATTTTTTATACAATGCAATTCTATCCATTTAATTTACAACAGTTTTTTACATTCATTTATTTACTTTACCTGCAAAACTGTACCAAAATTAAAAATTACAAAATCATTTTTAAAATTAAACAACATTTTTCAAAATGAAGACAATGAAAAACAAAGCATAACACGTTCTCTTGAATTTATGGGATTCCCTCGGATGAGGTAGCCCATGGTTGCTAACAAGGTCTCCCTAGTTTAAATGAGCTTAACAACTCATTTAAACTAATTAAATTCAAGGTAAAATAGTGGTACCTGAACGAGAAAACTATGGGATCCTAAGAGGCATCACTTTAATTAACTTTAACCCTCCCATAATGCTTAACCAACAATAAAATTTTTCACTTAAACACACATGGTAAAACCCTTTGAATTTTTAGATCTTAGGACTGCTACATTGATGAGGAGCTTGCAGCTAACCATGTGGGCATCTTAGGACTGCTACATTGATGAGGAGCTTGCAGCTAACCATGTGGGCAGCATGATGAAGATGAATAGAGGAACAACTTCGAGAGAGCAAGCAGAAATACAACAACAATCTTTCCTTAGAATTTAATAACAAGCCTTAGAATTTTGAGGTTGTCTGCTTAGTGCAACATAAATTCTCACCTCATCTTTGGGTCTTTGCACAATCGTATTATGCAATTTAAGCCCTAACTCATCTTAGGCTTTCGAGTTTATCACTTATTACGACGTAAAACCCTCATATCTTCCTTGTTATTTGTATGATTATGTCATGCAATTGTAAGCCCTAAATAAAAAAATTGACAGGATGAAACATTTAATAAAATCTCTTTGAAATTGAAGCCAAATCATATGATTGCTTGGGAACTCACCGAGGCTCTCCTCAGGATCAATGTCATCCCTTAGTTCTCTTTCGTAGATTCCATGATAATTGTTCCAAACTTAAGTCTTTCCCATTTGATATTCTTTTGTCCGACCTTGAAAAGTCCCACCCTTTAAAATTCTTGAAGATAACATTTTCTGATATAAATTGAGAGTTTTATTAGGTGACATCGATCATTTAAGATGTAATTAACTATAGGGACTTGCCCTTATAGAGAACTGTAGAACCCAGCTTAATATAAATCCTATCTAATTTTTCATATTAGATAGGGGAACTTGTTGGTCAACATAAAAGTTTGCAGACAAAAATGTATATCATAACTTCTTTAATTTATTTAATTGAGCCTCACAGATAAGTGATATGTCTACTCTTCAAAATAGGTATGTCACGTTTACTGTTGTGCTCATTTATTTAAACTATTATCTATATGAGATCGGTTCAGTCTTGTATTTTCAATAGTTAAAATATTACTTTTCAAAACTATATATATAATTAAATCATGTTTTTCCTAATTCGACGACTGACAACTGCTGGCTTAGATTATGGACTTTTTAGTTGTTACTGCACTACTGTTTGCTTTTTGATCTAAATCATATATAGTATTATGTGTGTGTTAGAGTAGCTCTTTTACTTTGAAATTTTCATGTTATACATGTTGATTTGAGATTTACTCCTACTAAGCACTTGTTTTTACTACTTGTATCACAACTATTTTCATGTTTAGAACCCTATGATAGATAATAAGACTTCTAAAATTTTCTCTCTTCATATTTATTTTGTACAAAAATGTTTAAAACTGTTTAAAAACTTAAATTTGGGGGAGGAGAAAAATATTTAAAAACTAAGCTTTATTTGTCCTCAATAGACTATATTTAAAAGTTATTTTGAAATAACCTATGGTATGTGGTGTTATCTTTAGAGAACTATATTTTAGCTCTATGAATGTTATAGTAAACTTGAGTTAAAATTTTTGGTAATAAGGAGTAGTTCTAGTGTTAAGGTATTTGGTATAAAAGAATAAGAGCATGCTTTTACTATTTATATTAGGAAAAATTGAAATTTTGAAACACTAGGAATCTTAGATTTACACTTTAAAAAGAATTGAGACTCTATGAAAAAATATTTTTAAACTAATACACATTATAAAGTAAAGAAATTTGATAAGTTTTTAACTTTCGAAGGAGAATAGTGAAGTTCAAATTCATTAAAGAATAGCTAGATATAGTAATCCTCACATAAAAGAGAAAGAATTAAAAAGATCATGAAAGAAAAGAAAAGGAAAAAAAGAAAAGAAAAGGTATAGAAAAAGAATGAAAAAGAAAATATGTGGGGAGAAGCTTGAGAAGATGCCTATTTAGAAATTCGCTTCACTTGAATCAACTAGGGGAAGAAACTTAATTACAATTCGGAGCTTATTATCAATTCTAAAGGTATTAGTGAAATCTTTACTAATGGAGTTCTCATATAATTCTATCTTTAATTTCTTATAAGATTCCTAAGTGTGACAAATTACAATTATTTTTGAAATAAATAAAAAATCAGAACTCTTGACTTCATGATTGGAAAGTCTTATACCTTAGTTTTAACCTGAATTATTGAAAAATTTTTTAAGAGCTACAACATCTCATTTATGGGGCAAAACTATATAAATCTTTAATAAAACCTACAACCATAAGTTAAATCATATGTTTTATAAAATAGAAGAGTTACTTGAGGATAAGTAACAATGATGTTTGGGGGATTTTGACAGGCCTAAAAATGTCCTAATTTTTTATGTAGTTT
>NEWO01002949.1:12771-23999 GCA_003013225.1 Phalaenopsis aphrodite
TCAAACACGAGCTTATTTCAAACAAACTAAATTTTAAATGAACCAAACACGAACACAAGCTCTGTTCGTTCGTGTTCGGTTCGTTTACACCCCTATATATATATATATATATGGGTTGTCTCCCACAAAGTGTTGGTTTAACGTCGTCAGCCCGACGTACCATTGTTTAGTCAGGATGACTTAACATAAAAACTTCTTTAAAATGTGGTATGTGTCATTCATAATAATGTTTTAATCGATGCCCATTAACTTTAAATATCTTTCTAGTCTTAGGATCTTTAATAGCAGTTCCATAATGATAGACTTTAATCACTTTAAAAGGTCCTAACCATCTGGATTTCACTTTTTCTGGAAATAATCTTAATATTGTATTATATAATAAAACTTCTTGTCCAAGTTCAAACTTCTTCTTAATAATCTTCCGATCATGCTATATTTTTATTTTCTCTTTATAGATTTTTACATTATCATATGCATCATTTTTAATCTACTCAAGTTCATCGAGTTGTAATAATCTTTTCTCACCAGCATCTTTTAGATTAAAATTAAATTTCTAAATAGCCTAAAATGCTTTATGCTCCAATTCTACTGGTATGACATGTTTTTTCAAAAATAAGTCTATGTGGGGACATTCCTATAGGAGTCTTATAAGCAGTTCTATATGCTCATATTGCAGTATATAATCTAGCAAACCAATCCAATTTATAAGGGTTTACAGCTTTTTCTAGAATTTGTTTTATTTAACAATTTGATATTTATGCTAGATTGCTTGTCTGAGGATGATAAGAAGTAGAGAATTTATACATAATATCATATTTTTTAATCAATTTCTCGATTCTCTTATTCCTAAAATGAGATCCTCCATCAGTAATAATTACTCTCAGCATTCCATATCTTGTAAAAAAAATTTTATTTGAAAACTTAGAAACACTCTGAACATCACATTTAGATGCAACAACAGCTTCAATCCATTTGGACATATAATCAATAACAAGTAATATATATAAGTTTCCAAAATGAAGGCATAAATGGTCTCATAAAATCTAATCCCCACAGATCAAAAATATCAACTTCTAATGTGTAATTTAGAGACATTTCATTTCTTCTAGAAATATTTACTAGTCGCTGACATCTATCGCAAGTTTTAATATATTAATTAGCATATCTAAAAAGAGTAGCCAATAAAATCTAGCTTACAAAATTTTATATGAAGTTCTATTTGTTCCAAAATGTCCTCCAAATTCAAAATCATGATATCTTTCAAATATTTGTTGAGTTTTTTCATAAGACACGCACCTTCTAATAATTAGATCTTTATATTGTTTATATAAATATGGGTCATCCCAAAAATAGAATTTTTAATCATGTATAAATTTCTTTAATTGTTGATTCTTAATATCTGGTAGTAGAATATCACTTACAATATAATTTACTATATCGGCATACCACGGTGTATTTATTTCATCAATATTATATAATTTTTCATCAGTGAAATTTTCTAAAATTTCATTTGCAAAATTAGTTAATATTTCTTTTTTAGTCTAGACAAATGATCAGCTATTTGATTATCATTTTCCTTTCTATCAACTACCATAAAATTGAACTCTTGCAATAGTAGTATCCTTCTAATTAATCTTGGTATAACATCCTTCTTTTGCATTAAGTGTTTGATTGCAGAATGATATGTATGCACTATACATTTGGTTCTAATCAAGTAAGGTCTAAATTTATCAAAGGCATAGACAATAGCTAATAACTCTCTTTCAGTAGTAGTGTAATTAATTTGAGCATCATTTAGAGTTTTACTAGCATAATATATTACTTTAAAAACTTTGGTGTGCCTTTGTCCTAATACAGCTCCAATAAGATAATCACTAGCATCGCATATTATTTCAAATGGTTTATCCCAATCAGGTACGACTATTATAGGTGCAGTGATTAATTTTTCTTTCAATAATTCAAATGTTTTTATTCATTCCTCATTAAAATCAAATTTTGTATCCTTTTCTAAAAGTTGGCATAATGGCTTAGTTATTTTTGAAAAAAATTTTATGTAACGCCTGTAGAAACCAGCATGTCCTAGAAAACTTTTTACCTCTTTAACTGTAGTCGGTGGTGGTAATTTTTTAATTACTTCAATTTTTGCAGGATCTACTTTCATACCATTTTCAAAAATTTTATGTCCAAGTACAATTTTTCCTGCAACCATAAATTGATATTTTTCTCAATTTAGTACTAGGTTGATTTTTTCACATAATTCCAGAACTTTTTTTAAATTATTTGAACATAGTTCAAATGAAGTCCCGAATACAGATAAATCATCTATAAATACTTTCATTCCATGTTTTATCAAATTGCTAAAAATTAACATCATACATCTTTGAAATGTTGCAGGTGCATTGCATAGTTTAAAATTCATTCTATGAAAAGAAAATATTCCATAAGGGATTGTAAATGTTATCTTCTCTTGATCCACATAAATAATTAAAATTTGATGATAACCGGTATATCTATCTAAAAATTAGTAATATTTGTTTCCAGCTAATCTATCCAACATTTGGTTTAGAAAGGGTAAAGGAAAGTGATCTTTCTTGGTGGTCATATTTAATTTTTTATAGGCTATACAAATTTGCCAACCAGTAACTTATCTTATTGGAATTAATTCATTTTTCTCATTTACTTTAACGGTCACTCCTCCTTTCTTTGGAACACAGTGAATTGGGCTCAACTAAGCACTGTCTGAAATAGGATATATAATTCCAACATCCAACCATTTTAAGATTTCTTTCTTAACAACTTCTTTCATTATTGGGTTTAATCTCCTCTTAGGATCAGCTTTAGGTTTGTATTGATCATCTAATAGAATTATGTGTATACAAATTGAATGACTATTTCCTTTAATATCTGTTAAAGTCCATCCAAAAGCATTTTTATATCTTTTCAACATTTCTATTAATTTTTGTTCTTGAATTTTTGCTAACTCAAAAGATACAATAACAGGAAATGTCGATGAATCTCCTAAAAACACATATTTTAAATGGGCAGGTAATACTTTCAGTTCAAGTTCATGTGATTTAATACTTGAAGGAATAAGATTTTTATTATCATTTTCCAACAATTCTAAAGTTTCAAATTTATCTTGAATATAATCTAAATTTTCTTCTTTTATTTCATTCTCATTCTCACTAAATTCTTCTTACCTTAATTTTTCTTCAAACTCTTTCTTAAATTGCTCATTACTTAGATAATCAGTAAATTTTATCCTAAAACATTCATTGTCTTTTTCTATTGCAAGATATTTCATAGCTTTTTCAATACTAAATGTTACTTCCTGATCATTAACTCTCATTATTAATTCTCTTTTTTGCAAATTTATCACAGCTCTCCCTGTTGCAAGAAATGGTCTCCTTAAAATAATAGGAATCTCTTTATCTTCCTTCATATCTAATACTATTAAGTTTATAGAAAAAAATAAATTTATTCACTTTTATTAATACATCTTCTATAACTCCTTTAAAATAAGTTATTGATCGATCAGCTAAATGAAGAGTTACAGTAGTAGGGGAAATCTCTCCTAAATCTAAACGTTTAAAAATCGATAGAGACATAACATTGATACTCGCTCCTAAATCACATAACGCTTTTCCATAAGACTTTTCACCAATCGCACAAGGTATAGTAAAACTACCAGGATCTTTTAACTTTTCAGGTAGTTTTTTTCTGAATAATAGCACTACACTCTTCACTAAGTGTAACTGTTTCATGATATACAAATTTCCTTTTCTTGTTTAATATATTTTCCATAAATTTCACATAACTAAGCATTTTTTCTAAAGCCTCAATGGAAGAAATGTTTATTGTTAAATTTTTAAGGATTTCCAAAAATTTTGTAAATTATTTTTCTTTATTCTTCTGCTTTAGTCGTTGAGGAAACTGAGGTAATGGTTTTTCTTAGGGAACTTGTGTTTGTTCATTTTTATTATGGTCACTTTTAATCTCTTCCTTCTCCTCATCAACTTCAATTTCTCTTTGGATTCTTATTTCAACTTGTTTTCCACTTCGTAATTGAATAACTTTAATTTGCTCCTTATTTTGATCTTTTGGATTAACTTCCACAGTACTCTGAAGATTTCCTAAAGGTCTGTTACTAAGTGTAGTAGCAATATGTCCTAATTGATTTTTAATATTTCTAATAATAGCCCCTTGATTTTGTATTTGATTTCCCATATTTAACATTACTTATTCTATCATTAGCTTCTTTTGCTTAACTTGTGGGTTAGGGTTAGAGTTAAATCCCTGAGGATAATAAGGGAGATAATTATGATTTCCTTGATTATTTGAATTTTCTAAGGGGTTCATTGAATTGTTATAATTATTCCAACTAAAATTAGGGTGATTTTTCCATCTAGGGTTGTAATAGTTAGAATAGGGATTGTTATTTCTATTATTTATAACATTTAAAGTTTCATAAGATGATTGAAGATCAATTATCTATCCTAGCGAATTTTCTTCTAATACTGATGGTATTTGGGAATAATTCACTCCAATTTGATCAATCTTTTTCGATATAATAGCAATTCGAAATGCTAAAATAGACATTACATCAGAGTCATGAATAGTAGTTATTATCTTAGGATTTACCCATTCAGAGGGCCATTGAAAATTGTTAATAGTCATTTCTTCTATTAAAGAGTATGCTTCATCAAAAGGTTTTGACATTAGTGATCCACCTGCAGCAGCATCTATAATAGGTCTAAGTGATCATACTAATCCATTGTAAAAAGTTTGAATTATTAACTAATATGATAAAGCATGGTGTGAAAATTTTCTAAGTAGATCCGTAAATCTTTCCTAGGCTTCATATATTGATTCCCCTTCAAACTGACAAAAACATTTAATATCGTTTCTAAGCTTAGCGGTTTTCGAGGGTGGAAAATGTTTAGCCAAAACTTTTTGTGATAGTACTCCTCAAGTTCTGATAGATTCAGGTGCTAATGAATTTAACCAAGCTTTAGCTTCATCCCTTAATGAAAAACGACAAAAGTCTAAACCTAACAGCATCATTAAACACTCCATCATATTTAAAAGTAGCACAAATTTTTAGAAAACTAGCAAGTTGTAAGTTAGGTCTTTAGTACGTGTTCCTCCAAACTGATTATTTTGTATCATTTAGATAGTAGCAGGTTTAAGCTCAAATGAATTAGCAACAACATCAGGATTTTGATAGTTAAGTGAAGCTCATCTGTTGTTGGATTAGCATAATCTTTTAAAGGTCTTTGTCGGTTTTCATTTATTTGATTATCTAAGTTATTCGCCATTTTGTTCAAATTTTCAATTTCATTTTATTGTTTTCAAATTTTTCTAATAGTACGTTCTAATTCTGAATCGTAAGGTACTAAACCTTCAGATCTAATATTTCGCATAAATAAATATAATAAGCAAAGAAAAATTTCTTCAAAATACTCTTAAATGTATATAGTTATATATATATATATATATATATTATCTCTAAATTTCCTAATTTACCAAATCTATTTAATTTACCGTTACCTTCCCCGACAACGGCGATAAAAGCTTGATCCCGAGTTTAATATAGTTGTGTAAAATTAATAATGTTTTGAATAATAACGTTAAGCACTTACTGTTAGGATTCTACACAAGTATATATATCGTTATCAAGTAATATAAGACTTTCTATTTAAGTCTCAAATATCGATCCCATGAGGAAGGTTTAAATTTGAAATGATAAATTAACTAAGAAATTCACATAAATAAAATGAAATTTTTGTCACTAATTTTGAATGTTTAAGATACTATGAAAACTAAATTATTAACTACTAGCAGAATTTAAATGCAGAGTTTAAAAAATTAACTACTATACTATGTTTATGTGATGAAGTTTTTTAAAGAAAAAATATCTTTCCCATTATAATGAGTTTTGGTGAAATGAGATGAGATAAATGGTTTGAATTTGTATTGTGCCAAATAGGGGCAATTTTAATTCTCTACCCTGATTTAGTGCTTTAGAAAATCAGTGGCTAATCTTAGGTTTAGTCTCTAAATCTTTAGCTAGGCTAGGAGGATACTGGTTCCCACTCCAGAGCTCCCACTTCCCTTCCCCTAAAGGCTAACACTTGCTTTAGTTTTTAAACACTAAGATCAAATAGGGGATTCTTTTTAGTCTGTCACCCTAAAAATCTTCAATTCTAGACCCAACAAAATATATTTCCCTATTTATTTGCACTTAGATCCATGAACGAAATACTCCTTCATGGACTTAAATGTGATTCTCACTCAATTGTAGAACTCATACTCCATTTCCCGGATCATATGTTTCACAACATATTTTAATAATTCAATTGGCCAGATCAAAAATTAAATTAAGAGAGGAGTTGAAAAACCATCACAATTTATTTTATATTTTAACATTGACACATCCAAATTATATCTTCATTTCACCATATCTAAGAGTAGGGAGAAAGATAAAAGAAACTACTCAGATTTCATGAGAAAGATACAATAAAACATAAATTTTATATATAAAAAAATATTCATACAACAATAATAAACAAACAAGACTTGTCTGAAACTCTTTCTCAAAACAAATCCCTTGTAGCCTCTCATAGGAAATGTTGGAAGAAGAAATTTCTCACTTCTCTCCCTCTCCAACACTCTTAGAGAAGAATTCACACTTAAACTCACCACCAAAAACTCAAAACTATAAAGAAAATAAATGACTGATGATGTGGAATGGCGTGGAATGAAGTAAAGCGGCATGAAATGGCAAAGAAATGTGAACAGTGAGTCAAAATGGCAAGAGAGCGCCTCTTTTCTGATCAATTTCGGCCCTAAATAGAGCCAACGGTCAGTTCTCCAATAGGTGCATCAAAAAACTCTTCAAAAAAGCATTCAAATTCATCGAATCTTCTACAAACAGGGTCTGCACCGACACTAGCACCGTCAGCACTCATTCTGGCACCGTCGGCGATAGTGGTCCGTAAAAAAAATTCATGATCTCTGTCAAACGGCGCCGTCGACACTGAACAATTTTTTAAAATCTCTATTTTGACTCCAAATTTCATATTTTTTTCTCTAAATCCTAAAAATCAACAACCTGCAGCAAAACATGAAAAATATTTTCCATTAAAATGCAATATCACAAAAAATGAGTATAAAATATGGGTCTAAAAATGCATATATTTTTTGTGTATCAAGTAGTTATGTTTTTTGGGTAGTAATTATGTGAACATGGTTGTTTGGTTGTATTTTTTTGGTTTGTGAAGAACTTATTCTAGAGATATTAGGAATTTTTAGACTATTACTAACTTTCACTTAAGAATTTCATGTTTAAATTTTCAATTTACTACCATGTATTTTATTTATGTTGTAGTCATGAATTTATGTTAGTGTGTGTTTATTTGCTTTTATATTACCTTCCACTGCATAGAAGTCTGTTGAATCTCATATATGTTAAAGTTAAGTTAAAATTTGATCAATTTATTTTTACTACTCTTTTTAATTTTTGTACTTTATATTTAGGATATGAAAATTCATCGAAGCATGTTATTTTTAGTTGTCATTCCTGCCTCTTTATATATTATGCTAAAATGTTTTATCTATTTAAAAATTTAATTTTGGGGGATGAAAAATAATTTTCAAAACTTGAATTTTATTTGTTCTCAAATGTACTACAAATAAATTTGATTTTGATTGGAAAGAATGATTATGTATATGAAATTATATTAGGAAACTAAAATTTTGAATATAGAAATGAGTAAGAAAATTTTGTTGAAACCTATAGTGATGAAGAAAAATTTAAAGTTAAAAATTTTTAGTGTAGAAATGATAAGTATTGTGTAACTATCTTTGGTAGGATAAGTTTTATTTTTGCAAAATGTAGAAGGATTAGACTTTTATTTTGAATACATAACTTTCTTTTATTAAAAATAATTTTCAAAACTATTATTATATTTTTAAGTAGATGATATATATCAAACGTTTGGTTAAAGAAAGGAAGAGTAGAATTCAAAATCATTAAAGGCCTATCCAGATATAGTAATCCTCACTTAAGTAAATGAGGATTAAAAAGTTCTTGAAAGAAATAGAAAAAGAAAAAGAAAAAGGAAAAGAAAGAGAAAAAGAAAAGATAAGTAAAGTTTAAAAAGGGTATAGAAGCTTGAGGATTAGTGTCTAATCAAAAATTGGTTCCACATCTGATCATTTTAAAGTATAAGACTTGAGAAACCCTTAAGCTTAAGAATATAATATAGTAAGTATAATTATTCTTAATAAAAATGATAAGTGGGGGAGATAGAATGCCTAAACCCTATATTTGGTAAATCTATAAGTATCTCTGAACTAGATAGGAACTCATATTTTCAAACTTCTTTATATTAAAGATTTCTAAACCCTAAGTTGGTCTCATTTACTAAAGCTTTTTTTTTCTAAATTAGACTACTATATTTCTTGAACAAAGTTTTAGAATATTCTAAAGAAACTCATTTGCATAATCTGCTTATTTTGGCTTTAAAAGATTAGAGTGTCGCTTGAGAACAAGTAACATTTTAAGTTTGGGGGATTTTGATACATCTAAAATATATAGTATTTATATACACATTTTTATACCCATTTTTTAAGATAATGCATTTTAATGGAAGGTATTTGTGTGTTTTTCTTTCAGGTACAAATAAATGTATGAAATATGGTGAAATGAGTGAAAAATGATCAAATTTGGAGCAAAAACGAAGAAGGTGTTAAAATTAATTATGGTGTCAAAGTGCCCAGGACTGACGCTTAAGCGTCAGGAGACAGAGAAGGCCGTGCCTAAACGCCGAAGACATCGTGCTTACGCGCCAAAGGTAGTTATGATGAAAATTCAATGAACTTGAATAAATTTTGAAGGGGTGTTTGCAGCAACTTTTGGTGAAAACATGAATTACAGTTAATGGACATGAAAATACATTGAAATGGCTATTTAAAAAAGGCAACTCTTGGAAGATTCATTGAATGTGGACATATTTTGAAGAGTCACCAAAGCACCTTTTTGAAAACTATAAAAAAAAGAAGACTTGGATTGAATTACCCCCCCTCCCCTTTATCTCTTACCATATAAGAAGTAGGATATTTTTAGTGAGAATAAAGAGAGAGTTCTAAGAGAAAGGAAGAGATTCAAAGAAACTTCAAGAGTTTGGTGGAGAGGAATTTGGGATAATTTTTTATCTTTATAACTATATTTGGTTTTAATTTAAACTTCTTGTGTTGTTACATGATTTCTACTTTTAAACTTAAGTGTTGTTGTGTTTTCTCCATGAATTCTGAGTAATTTTCTTTATTTTTTTCCCTTAAAATAATATATAATTAAGTGTTGGAAGGAAGTTGTGTGAAGTATTGATCTATAATGTTGGAATAAGTTGTGATAATTTAATCCTTGTATTTCATTTACTTCTTGAATTGGCCAATTGAGATGTTAAAATTTGTTGTGAGAACATGTAAGATTCGTGATGGTATTGCCTCAATCAACTAATGGTAGAATCATATGAGATTATATGAATGTAAATAAATAGGGAAATAAACTTTCAAGTGTGTAGAATTAGAGGACTTTAGAGTGACGGACTAAAACCCCCAATTCGGTTTATTGTTTTAGGTCTCAATACGAGAAGTTAGCCTCCAGGAGGAGGAAGAGGAGAGAACTCTAGAGTGAGAGCTAGTATCTTGCCTACCTAGCCCATCTTCAAGACTATTCAAATTTTAGATTATCCAATGTTCATTATAGTATTTCTAGTAAGGGTAAATAATAATATTGCTCCTATTTGACACAACACAATTTAAATACTTCTACAACATGATTCTTATACTTGTTACTGATTCATGATAAGGAAAAAGATATTTTATTTGTATTTCCTTCATCTTATAAAAATCTAGGTAAATTTAGTTAGTTGTTTACTTTATTTTCAATTATAAAAAATTACCAAAAAAATCAAATTTTCATTCCTGCCATAATATTTATAGTTTGAGTAAGACTCTTTTTTAAACTAAAATTTGTTGTCTAATTTCTTCTTAAAAATTTGTAGTTCTCCATGTGGGTTTGATATTTTGGGGTTTAATCAAAAAGTCCTATATTACTTGATAATAATACGTATACTTGCGTAGTATCCAAATATTTAAATATAACAATTGCACTCTTACTTGCTTCAAAACCAAGTTTTTGGCATCGTTGTAAAGAAGAAATATAAAATAAAGAGAAATGAGAATCTAATCATACACAAATCGTAATATTATTGTACCAGAAAGTGAGATCGGTATCCTTTAAAAAATAATAGAACAAAACATAATGTAAAGCATCTCTACACCTTCTAGATGCTCTCTATCACAAACCACCAGTGGCTTTTAGCCTACCACTATCGTTGGCTTAAGGTAGTCAGATTCAAAACAATCTGCAACAACAACCTTCATCTTTGCAGCTTAGATGGCAAATATTGCCTCTCACATAGCTTCTTAAGAATCATATGCCACACAATCATTCTCGTTCATCCATCTAAAGGCATTTGGCTATAACACTAGGTTGAATATTATTGGATGAAGGCATTAGTTGAATAAAAATTGACACCCTTTGACATCCTTCACTTCCATTAGTGCCCTATTTGACACCTTCTTCTTTGAATTGGAAGGGGCACCTACAGACAATACAGTTTAGATGTACTAGCTCTTGGGAGAAGAACCAATGCAAAAGTGAAGTTTCTAGCCCTTTACATTATTCTCTAGCCCTAGCAGTTGGACCTTACTCACCAAAATAAATTGATTGTAATCATCTAGACTGACTCGAAATGATAATAAATATGTGAAGATCTTCATCGACTAGGAGAGTCTTGACTAATGGTAGAAAATGATGAATGTTATGATTGTTGCAATGGAGTTAGTATGTCGATCAGAATAACTCCATATGATTGAATATGGTCTGCAATTCTCAATAAAAAGGATTATCAAATTGAATCGAAATTGATCTTAGTAGAAAATAAGGTCAGCTCCAAATGGGTTCATTGCTCACTCGTTCTCACTGATGACCCGAAACTTCACATTAGGGTCAAAGATGTAGGTCCACTATAATCGACCCACTTCCCCTTGATTCTTTGTCAATCAGTCGACAGAGAAGACTAACACAAAGGCCTTGAGAGAGTGATTCTGAGCAATCAAAACAAATCAAAAAAGGAGAAAGCTGAGGGAGTGAAGAG